>CATIWQ010734502.1:0-14536 GCA_949673415.1 Euphorbia schlechtendalii | reverse complement strand
TTGATCCCTTTCCTCCATTGTTTGGATTTAAGTACATCCTCCTAGCAGTTGATTATGTCTCTAAATGGATAGATGCCAAGGCAACAAGAAATGATGACGCAAAGCCAAGGCTGAATTCATAAAGAATAACATCATATGTAGGTATGGTACACCGAGACTACTCATTACTAATCATTGTACACATTTCTACAATGGGATGGTCTTTGCATTGCTAAAGAAATGGAGAGTAAAACATATAACTTCAAAATCATATAATCCACATGCTAACGAACAAGCTGAAGTGAGCAATAGAGAGATTAAGCTCATCTTGGAGAAAATAGTCAATCCCAATAGGAAAGATTGGAGTCTCCGTCTATTTGAAGCTCTTTGGTAGTGAAAACAGTATCAAAGGTGCCTAATAGAATGTCTTTGTACAAAGTTATTTATCATGTTATTTACCCATAGAGATGGAGTGTAAAGCGTAAGGAAAGATTACACCTCAGATTTATCCTAGTTCGACCCTGAGCCTACCTCCAATACCTAGATTCCTTGCCAAGCTTTAAACCACTAGTGATTTCTTTCCTGCAATAGGCGAGAAGCCTTTACAGTGGGTAGACATTTATATATTGTACCCTCTTTTCTAGCTACCTCTCAATACTTAGTTTAGGTACCCTTCCTATACTTACTCACACAGATTTTAATAGAAATTTAAGAACAAAGGAGTTCAACTATAAAAGGTGTTGAATCCTTTATAATGTTTAAGCTTAGCTTATCTAGTTTATCTCTAACAAATAGATAGGAAACTAAGTATTTGCTTTTGATTGCTTGAAATGGAATTTTTGAACGTTGGGATTGCTTGAACAAAGTTTTCAGCTCTTAACATATTCCAGGTGATTCACCAAGTTTGAATGTCTGCTTCAGTCTCTATTTATAGTTGTAGATGCTGGAAGTATCCATTGTAAAATTCTCTTCCTAACTTATTTTTAAAAATCTCTTCCCTTCGTAGCTTTTAAATCTACTAATTTTAAATAGATTCCAGGACATTTAGATATAGCAATTTCGAACATTACAGTGCGAGATTAAATCGTTAATCTTTGATTCATCAAAAATTCATTTATTTAGAAAAATCAATTTTAGAGAGGAGAGCATGAGATCCAATAATTTCAAGATTTCAAGAACACAAATCTAGTCACTTTAGTCATTCTAGTTTAGAATTACTAAGTTATAACTGTTCCTTGTGGATCGACCACTATTACTGCTTGCTGCAAGTACTTTTTCTATGCAAGGATTATTTTTATGGTCTCAACACACATTATTATGTCAAAACAAACAGAGATGCACCTTGAAGCAACTCTACACCTACTTAAATACATAAAAGGAACAAAGACATGTGATCTTCTTTACCCAATATAAAAGGATTTCAGTTTGGTAGCTTACTCAATTGCAGACTAGGCAAACTACAAAAAGACCAAAGAATCTACTACTAGATTTTGGGTTTTTTCTTAGAGCTTAAATGATTTCTTTGAAATCAAAGAAGAAAAACACAATCAGTTTATCATCAAAAGAGGTAGATATAGGAGTATGGCATCATTATCATGCAAAATGAAATGGATCTCTATATGTCTAGTGATTTGTAGTTACATCTCCAGCTCCCAATTCCACTTAATTCTACGATAATAAAGAAGCCATTACAATGAGAGTTAATCATGTTGACCATGATAGAACTAAACATTTTGACATTAATTGTCATCTCATTCTAGAACATTTGGAAAGTGCTTCATTTCAAATCCTCATGTCAATTTACAATCGCAACTTGCAAATTCATTCAAAAACATCAGTACTACAGTCCACATGACAAAATTTATTGTTCAAGTTTAGAATTATCACCCATTCCCAACTTGAGGGAGGATTCTAGAAAGTTAGAAAATCAATTTGATAGCCAAAACAATTATCATTATAAGCTTGTTATTAATTTTGTTAGCCCAAGTTTTACTTGTATGCGATATCAAAATTTTACGTGATGTACACTCTCACCAGCATAGTGTGTAACTAGCTAGTGATTACTTCAAACATTATTCAATTCAATACAATTCAGTATTAAATTTCTCTTAAAAAATTAGTGTTCTTAGAAGGTAAATGGGAGCTGCGTTACCTGCACACTAAGCATACCGACATTTCTTCAAGAAATGACCATCCGACCAACTAGAAACTTAAGACCATGAAACTGGTTTCTTCTAACAACCACCTCCTTTTCTTTCTCTGGCACCATTCATCAATCTCATTCCAAACATTGGCTAAGGTTGAGTACGGAGAGATCGAATGTGAAGATGGAGCAATGACTAGATTTAGTGGTTAACGACAAAGAGTGATAGAGAAGGAGAAGGAAGGGTGAAACGAACTTTTGTGAGAATTTGTTTTGTGATTACTACAAAAGTGAAGTCGTAAAAGAAAATTATTATTTTTTATAGGTTTAGTCCAAATTTTAAAGGAAAATATGGTAAAAATTTAAAAAGTCGTGTAATTTTACACTTAAATAAGTTAAGATCAGCTCACGGAAATTGAAAAGTATAAGGCCCAAATACATTAGTGAACATGATAAAAGAAACTATATGTATAGGATATTTTTTAATTGAACAGTATAGGTGAATTAACAAGACAAAATGGAAAAAAAATGATATTTGACAGGAAAAACATGAGATCGTCTGCTAGGGTTTGTAAACCCTAGCTGACGCCAAGCTATTTTTTCGGCCAAACCAAGACTATTTGTTTACCGTCTAGCTCCCCTTCATTCTGAAATCAAGATCTCTCTTCTTGATTCTTGGTTCTTGACCTTCTTTGGATTGCATTTCCATCCATCTTTATCATCTTGAACATTTTCTTTTTAGTTTGCTAGGGTTTTAGTTTCTTTGATTATTAGCAACATGGATACAAGTTTTTCGAATGCTGATTTTATTGCTGATCTTTTTAATCAGCTATCTTCTCCTTCGAAATGATGTCATAAGGAACTAGCCACCTCCTTTTCTAGAAAGTAAAAAGCTGCCATCTTATGCGTAGGTCACTAATGGGAAAACCAGTCCCACAGCTTTTCAAACCTTGGGGGAGATTTATGGTGTTGGTAGTGGCTATAAACTTATTCGCATTCCACAACAAATCTATGAGGAAAGGCTTAAAGCATGTTAATTCTCGGTAATTGGAAGAATTACCTATACTAAACGAGAGCAGCCCTGGAAGCATGGGGATCTGAAAGCTAAATTGAATTCATCTTGGGGAAGGTCGATGGATTGGAGGCTAGTTTCAATAGGAAAGGGGTTTTATCACATTGTGATGAGTTCGAGATAAGCAATTCGAAAAGTTTGGAATAAGGGCAGTATGAATCTTAATCCCAGGATCATGAGATTTTTTCCATGGACTCCTGGATTTGATCCAAATAATCATAAGCAAACAACATTTCAGGCATGGATCCATTTATTTTGTTTACCTTGGGAATTTTAGGATTGTCGTATTTTGGCCAACATTGCTAGGGGATCGGGGTTCCTTTGCGATTTGATGAAAATACTATTGATGGGGAGCTAGGTCATTATGCTATAATTTTAGTGGACTTAGACCTTAAGAATCCATTGAAAGACCAAATTAGGGTGGATACGAATGCGGATAAATTTTGGATTAACATTGAGTATGAAAATGTCGCTGCATTATGTTCCATTTTCTCTTCCATTGGTCTTGAGGCTGTTCATTGTAGATGAAATAATGTTGGAATTCGATCAAAGGATATGAACATTAGAAAGAAACCAATTGCGAAAAGAGTTTTTCAAAAGGGGGGTAATAGTAATTATGAATCACAACACACTGACAAGGCTGTTGATGATGAAATTACGATAAAATAAGATAGCTTGTTATTTACAAGAAGCAAGCAATGACAGAAGAGATTTTTGGAAAGAAATAACGTGACAATATTAGTGTCGTTAGTGTTTGATCAACTTGTAAAAAGCACCACTCCCTTGAGGAAGTCGCCTCTAATTGATATGGATAGAGTTTAGAATGAATCGGAGTCTTCGGAGGAGGAAGAAGGGAATGACTATATTGAAAGGATGGAACTGAGATGGATGGTTTGAACAAAGTATTAATTGTGCATGATAATGAACGTGACCTTGTGCATGGGGAATTGTCTACATTGCATCAAAATGCTATTAATTTAGATGAAATTAATTTGGAAGTTAATTTGATAGACGGTAAAGGAGTGAATCATGGTAAGGAATCATGGGCTGATATAACTGAAAAGGAGGATAATTTGGATTGGCAAACGGTGAAAGCTCGAAATAGGAAATCTGAAATGAAGTCGCTTATTTTGCGATGGAACTCAACCATTTCTCAATGATTGCACTATATTGGAATTGCAAGGGCTTCGGAAATAAGGAAACACAAAACTATGTTCTCACTTTAGTTTTCGAATATAAACCTGATCTTCTTTGTTTAGCGAAGCCAATGGTTAACTTTGAAAAAATTAAGTCCTCTTATTGGAGGAAAATTGGTTTTGAGTTAATTAGAATGAATGATAAAAGCCCTTCAACCATGTGGGTTTTCAAATTGACTTCTCTTGGAATGGGGCTGAATATTACTTGCATAACAGATCAGGCTATTGTAATTAATTTCAGTAGCTCGAGGTTGAATGTTGGTTTTGTATATGGAAGTTTTAATAAAAGGAAGCGGTAGGAGCTTTATGATGTTATTACATTAGTGTCTTTACTCAACGATTAGGTTTGGATGGGGGACTTCAATGCGGTGCTTGAAGCTCATGAAAAGAAAGGAAGACTTCCTAATCCAGGCTCTTGTGATGATTTCTGAGCATGCATAGACACGGCTGAACATATGGATGTGAACACTTCGAGTTCGGTTTATACTTGGTTTAATGCTAGAGAAGGAATGGCAAGAGTTGATTGTAAATTGGATAGGGCATTGGTTAGTTCTAATCTTTCTCCTACATATCTTGCTTTCCGTTGTTCAGTTCTCGCTAGACATTATTCCGATCATCACCCAACTTTATTTGAGTGCCGATCGAATGCTACAAACATTTCTAGATTTTGTTTTCAAACTATGTGGTTAACTCATGATGGTTTTAGAAAGGTGATTCAGGAACACTAGAATTCGGTCTTTCTTTCTTTGCCCCCTAATCAATTGTAATTAACCAAACATAAATCTTGCATCCAATTCTTCGTCGATGGAATAAGGAAATATTTGGAAATCATGATGATAATATTCGGAGAGCTAAAGCTGAGTTAGGACGTGTGTAGGGGCTGGTTGCAATTAATGGCCTGACTTCTGATTTAATCACTACGGAAACAGATGCTCACACTTGTTTAGATCTCCAGTTGTGTCGTAAGGAGATTTATTTGAAAGAAAGGAGCTGTATACAATGGCTAAAAGAAGGTGATCAAAACACGAATTTCTTTCATAGAATGGCGAACTACAAAAAGTCTAGAGGGTCGATTTCATTCTTTGATGATTGACGGCACTTTAACTTGTGATGTAGATAAAATTGCAGCTCATGTGATTGAATATTATGAGCAAATTTTTAGCAAGGATAGCACTATCGAGGTGGATAATCAATTGATTAATTTGATCATTCCTCTTTCGGTTACCTTGGAAGAGAATGTGGCTGTCACTGCTTATCCTTCCTCAGAACTAATCAAGAAGAGGTGTGGGATTTGGATGAGAATAGTGCACCGGGTCTTGATGGTTTCTCAGGTTCCTTTTTCAAGTTTGCTTGGGATATTATTGGTCATGACATTGTAAATGTGGTCCACCAGTTCTTTGACATAGGTTTTATGCTCCCAGGTTTAAATTCTAATCTCATGATACTTATTCCTAAGAAAGAAGGAGCTGTCCATGTTGATGATTTACGATCAATTATCATGAGCAACTTCACGTTTAAGATTATTACAAAAATCTTGGTGGAGAGGTTGAGCATGATCGCCTCTCTTGCTATCTCCGATAACCAATTTGGATTTATTAGAGGGCGATGCATCAATTAATGTATTGCTATTGCATCCGAAGGTGTTAATCTTTTGATTAAGAAATGCTTCGGAGGAAATTTTGCTATGAAAATTAATATGCAAAAAGCTTTCGACACACTTGATTGGGACTTTTTGAGATCGATTTTACGCTCTTTTGGATTTTCAAAGACTTTTGTTGGATGGATTCATAGCATTCTTTAGTCTTCTCGCATCTCTATTTTAACACCGCTTAGTCCTAAGGGATATTTTAAATGTTCACGCGGGGTGCGACACGGGGACCCGCTATCCTCTATTCTATTTGTTCTAGTTGAGGATTTTTAGAGTACGTTCATTTTGGCAAATTGAAATAAATGAAATACACCACGGACTATCCTTTTCCATCTCATATGCTTTATATGGATGACATTCTTCTTTATGGAGTGGCATCTATCAGAAATATGATACAATTAAATGAGATTTTCAAACATTATGGAAGCATCTCAGGGGAGTGTGCTAATTGGTGCAAGTCTTGCATCTATTTTTCTGAATCGGTGAGTTCAGCAAGGGCGTCAAGGCTGGCTAGCTTCACTAGAATTCATATTGGTAAGCTTCCATTTAATTATTTAGGTGTGCTTCTTTTTTGTGGTGCACCAAGAGCGTTTAACCTTTGCTATTCGCTTGATAAAATAATGCTGAAATTTGCTAGATGGATGGGGAGTGCGTTAATGATGGTAGGAAGAATTGTTCATATTCAAACGGTTATTAATAGCTCATTGCTTCATTATTTCATGGTTTATGAATAGCCTAAGAACTTATTAAATTGGCTAGAAAAGGCAGTGAGGAATTTTATCTAGATGGGTTCTATTGATAAAAGGAAAATTGTAACAGCCCTGTGGAGTAAATGCCAGAAACAGATTAGTTGTGGGGGGCTTCGTTTAAAATCTATGGAAGATTTGAACATTGATATTTTGGGTAAACTTTCATGGATCCTAATTGAGTCCAAATTGAGTGTAACAAGGCTCCTGAATTCCCGTTTCTTTAAACTCTCAACAGCGAAGAATTATTCACAACTCTAGCATTTGGAAGTCTATTTGGTCTGTGTATGAAATTATTCATTCCTAATGCATTTTACAATGACTGGGCAGTAGGGATAAGATGATTTGGATGTCGGATATCAATGGAACTTTCACTATAAAGGTTTACTGTAGTTGGTTTCAATCGGAGGAGCAACAAAGTATCCAGTTTACAAGGCTTTGGCACAAAACTATAGCACCATCTCATTCTTTGGTGGCATGGAAGTCCATCACCGAGTATATTTCTACACATGATATGCTACAATGGAAAGGTATAAATGTGGTTCAATTTTTGCACTTTGTTCTGGTAATTGTGAAACAATTAATCACCTTTTTACGAGACAATGTTGGAACGCATTAAGCTCTTTTTTTGAAAGATCAGTTGACTTAAATGGGAGGCTGATAGATGTTGTTGACTAGGCAAGGATACATCACTTTAATACTCAGATTGAAGCGCTATGGAACTCTAGGATCACAACCATTATTTGGTTGTTATTGCATGTGCGGAACAGATGTATTTTTGACAACATCCAGCTGAATATCCACCACACTTTGCACACGTTATGGGCTGTTTTGCTCCAAACGGATAAGCTCGGAAATGGTAATGTGTGGAACTCAATGATAGAAAGAAATATTTTGAGATTTATTTCGATTCAGTCCTGTTACAGTAGTGCCCCAGGATTATACCTATTCGTTGGATAGCCCCCCCGAAGGATTGGATTAAAGTTAACACGGATGCTTCATCGATGGGAACACCGGGAGAATCGGGTTGCGGTGGCATCTTTAGAAATGAAAATGGTGAGGTGCTCCATTATTTTGCATTCTCTATAGGCATCTCGTACTTGTTTATTTTTGAGTTAAAAGTGGCGATTTATGCAATTAATTTTGCACATGATAAGGGTTGGCATTACGTTTGGCTTGAAAGTGATACAACATATTTTGTTTTATTTCTTTGCAATAGGCAGATGGAGGTTCCTTGGTTGATTCAGTTGGCCTGGAAGGAATGTTTAGCTAAGATGAATAATCTTAGACTCGTTATATCTCACATATATAGAGAAGGGAATCGCATAGCAGACGCTCTTGCGGCCTACGGTAGAATCATGTAATCCTCCGAGACTTAGGACAATGTACCAAATTTCTACTTGCCTTTTTTTGTTCATGATAGAATGAGTTGAGTTAACTATAGATTCAACTAGTTTATTTGCTTTTCATTTCTTTTAGTGGAGGCAGTTGTAATGGCCAACCACCGGATTTGTTTTGTATCTCTTTGTTATTTTTTCTTTTCTATTTAATAAATTTTAGGGGGGTTTTGAGGAGTGGGGAAGGGCAGCGTACCCCATGGTATAGTCTTCTAGTTTCACCCTTCAGGTGGGGTTACGTAAGTAATGGCTCACTGAGGGATGCATGCCACCCTCGCTCTTTTCTTCCTGTCCCTAATCTTATTAAAAAAACAAGATAAAATGACAAAGCATTTAAATTTTGTTTAAACAAGATTCGGAAGTAGATTATTTTAAAGAAATATATACTAATTGAAAAAAGACTCAAATAAGTTGAAAGTGGATCTCATAGGATCTCGAAGTGCCGCTAGAGGATAACCTAAACTTAGCTTCCCATCTAGGAACCTTATGGTTAAGTGTTCCAGACCAATATGAAACTTGATAACTCTAAACGATTAAACCAACTTTCTAGTAAAGGTGTATGATCCCCCAATACTCAAACGCCACGTGCTTGTGACTTGATCTGGTTTTGTAGTAGTAACTAATACAATACACTCCTTCCATCAGGTTAAGTACCATTCAGTTTATTGAGCTAGGATTAAGTGGTAGCTCATGTAATAGTCGTAGCTATTCTTGAATTAGACTTGTTCATGAAGAACACTACTCATGATAATATATCAAGATTGATTAGAAACTCATTCTATCAATCTTATACTCTAATCAGAGGTTTATGAGTGTATCTCTTCAATAAGGTTCCCTAAGGTAAATCTCCCATTATATCACTATATCAAGAGCGATGGATCACATCTTGACTATTCAGCTTACCAAAAAATGATCATCACTATACCTGTAGTCACCTATGTCATCCTGATCACTAGGCTATGAATAATTATGACCTAAAGTATAGCAACTCCTACAAAAGGTAACCGGTATCTCAAGTCCTAGGATACTTGTACTGCTACTGCAATAAGACATGAGACTAACACATGGATAATAAGTGTATAATTACACTTATTATCATGATAATTTTACACATTCAACACTATAGTTTAAGTCATTTTTATACTTCATATGAAAGATTTCATGTGATATGTAGTTTTTTTAAT
Source organism: Euphorbia schlechtendalii (assembly GCA_949673415.1). Lineage (NCBI taxonomy): Eukaryota > Viridiplantae > Streptophyta > Magnoliopsida > Malpighiales > Euphorbiaceae > Euphorbia > Euphorbia schlechtendalii. The sequence goes on along the minus strand of CATIWQ010734502.1, from coordinate 5,171 downwards.
GCAAATGCAGGTACTAGGTAAATCTTGGGAGTAAAATGATTTGATGTGGAATTCTATGAAAAAAAGAATGAAAAAGGTGCAAAAAGATGCATGGAACTTAAGGATTTGGCATTGGACTAAAGCTGTCAAAGATCGTTTAACTTATAAGAAGGATTCTGAAGAAAAAAATAAGTCACGGTCGTGAGAACCATTCACGGTCGCGACTTAGTATTATTCAGAACAGAAAGATACCAACCAAAGGTTCACGGTCACAACATGTACTTCGCGATGGTGACTTGGACAGTCTTTTGGTCAACTCTTCTCAATGATCAACTGCTAGATAAGAAAGATCAACCACCATCAACTACCAAATGAAAAGACACATTTTAGAAGTTAACCAATCATGAAAAGATGTTTTTCCATTATGGATAAGATCAAACAAACTCATCCAATCACAATGAAGTGATGCAATCTTTCGCCAATGAACACAACTCTTCATGTATCGATAGATGTAACCCTTCACACTCTTTAAATAAGGCTCAAAACCTCACCAATTTCATGAGAATTGTGGTAGAGAGAGTGAGAGTGGCATATTTGGTGTATGCATAAATAGAGAGAAAAATCGTGTAGAGTTCATTTTGTTCTAAGTTGGCGAGAACAAGTATAGGTTATTTGAACCTTATTTAGATCACTAGATTTCTCTACATATTTGAGCATTTGTTATATAAGTGTAATTGCAAATCACTTATCAATAAAAGTTTTCATTCTTCAATATTCGTTTATTCGATATTCACAAAGAATAAAATCCTAACGGAGGTTCTGTATGAGTCGAGGTCAAATTCAAAGCAAACATAGGAATTGTGGGAATTGATGATTCCATTAAAGAGTGGATATGGTTTGATCAACTTTATCTTTCACTTGCATACCTTAAAACTTTGCTTTGATTTCTGCTTATACTTTTTATTTCGAAGTTTACGATAAGTCTATGTGTCATAATGTTTATTTCGTGTCGAGTCTTTTATATTAATCAAGTTATATGCTTTTGAGTTAACTTTAGTTTTGGGGTTAACGAGATTGTGTATAGTCACTGGATCTGTGATTATAAAGCTATTTAGTGAGCCAACATTTTTGGAACGGTAACTTGCTAAATGTGGATATGTGAGAGCGACCCGTACTAAGCATAGTAATATTATTGTTATCCAGGTTTTTATAATCATTTTAATTCATTTTCACTAGATTTCAAAAAGTCATTTCATGTGTTGCTTTGCGGTGAATAATTGAATATCTGAACATCTAGAATAGAATTTGTTAAATTTGTCTAGTGTACGTAATATCTTTGTTGATTTTGCATGTTTTCTTTGCTATACTTGTTCCTAGGGATAATCCATACTGATTTCTTCTACTCTAATCTATATACACTTATCCACCGTCATATCCCATCTTACCTAATAAACAATAAAATCATTTATTTTATTTTCTTTTGTTCTGTTCCTCTTGTTGATCTTCAGAACTGGTTCCTTCCCTGTAGGTTCGCTATCTTTTAAAACTACATCGCCACTGTATACTTGCAGTTATCATTATTTTTCTATTTTATAAGTGGTATTGACAATACCTATACTTTAAAGCCAAAATCTTGTGAACAAGTTATTAAAATTATCAGCAAAAAAGTGGAAAACCAGTTTTTAGCACCGTTACCGGGGATAAGTCATTCAGAATGAGTATAGCCAAAAACTCATGAACAAGTTTGTAGCGCTATTGTTGGGGAAGGAAAGTGCATTTTAGAGATCAAATTTTCGGAGAACGGGCAATTATATTTAATACATTTGTTTTTCTTAGTTTTTTTAGGTACTAAGTCTAAAAATTGAAGAAATAGGAAGAATGAAGAAGGTCGCGACCGCGACTATGGATCGCGCTTGAGAATTATGCAGCAAAACCTTTTGTTCCTATTTTGAAGGAAATCACGATCTCGATAGGCCTTCACGACGCGACACAGGCCCTAGATTCTCCTTCACAATAAACGAGTTTACTCTTTTCTTTACTTTTCTTTTTCATATTTTTAGACTAGTTGTTTGTTTTTAGATTTTCAATTGAATAAAGTCTTCCACAATGAGGACATTATGTTCTTTAGTGTGGGGGGGGGGGGCAATTGTAAATCCCAAAAAATCCAAAAAAATTTGAAAAAAATTAAAAAATTGAGAAATTTGAAATTTTTGTTATTTATATATTATCCATTCTTATACTTTACTAACATTTGTCCAAGGTTATTGTGAGTGTTAGGTATTACAAGTTTGATATTAGTTCAAAAATTGAGCACATGTTGAAATTGAGCATTATTAGCACAACATTTATCAATTTAGCAAGGATGAGTGGAGAGTAACATTTGAAAGCAACATTCTAAGTAAGTTTCGATTTTCATTTCAATGCAACATGAATTAGTATAAGTTGTATAGTTTTAGATTAATGCCACCGATAAGTTTAAGTGGAGTAGTATCTAATAGCATTCTTACTATGAGTTTTATATGCAAATCTCGAATAAGTCCTATAAATATTGAGTGTGTTTAAAGTGTTAGGAAGTTACATCCATAATACTTTGAAATTGATCAATAAAGGATGAGGGTATTAAAAGAAAAATCAAAAGAAAGAGAGGATAACCAATGAGTTATGCAAAAGGCGAGGAATGGTAGGGAGTAGAAACTACAACCGTTCATTGAGTGAAAAAGAAAAAGAAGCATAGCATGAAAAATGGTTGCAAAGTATAAAGTACTTCAAAAGCATATGCTTAAAAGAAAAAAAATGAGAGAGTTGTATGGAGTATAAAATGCAACCACTGAAAAATGTGGAGAGTGGTATGGAGCATAAAATGAAACCACTAAGAGTGTTTTAGCATCCTAGGTTACCTAAAAATTCCTTGAAAGAAAATAATTCAAAGTGTACTTTTTATGTCCTATATACTTTTTACTATGCTTAAGAGAAGGAAATATTTGAGTATGCATATAACGCTTATGTAAAGATGTGATTCGGTATAACCTCCATTATGAGCAAAGGTATACAACTAGACTATATGAATTGCACATTACTAATTTGTGGGAAATTTTGGATTTGTACTTGAGTGTTATGCAATGTGGGAATGTGGTACTCACTGCAATAGTCTTTCGCCAAATGAGGTATGAACTTGAGTATGAATTTATGCACTTCTGTTTAATTTACATTGAGGACAAGGCAAAAGTTAAGTGTGGGGGTGTCATATAAGTGTATAATTACACTTATTTTCATGACAATTTTACACATTAAACACTATAATTTAAGCCATTTTTATACGTCATGTAAAAGATTTCACGTAGTATGTAGTTGTTTTTTATGCAAATGTAGGTACTAGGTAAATCTTGAGACTAAAATGATTTAAAGTAGAATTCTAATAAAAAAGAGTGAAAAAGGTGCAAAACGATGCATAGAATTTAAGGATTTGGCTTAGGATCAAAGCTGTCAAAGATCGTTAGCTTACAAGAAGGATTCTGAAGAAAAACAAAATTCACGGTCGTGACAACCATTCGAGGTCGTGACTTAGTATTCTTTAAAAAAGAATGTGGCCAACCAAAGATTCACGGTCGCAACAACCATTCAAGGTCCCGACTTAGTATTCTTTAGAAAAGAAAGTTACCAACCAAAGGTTCATGGTCACGACATGTACTTCGCTGTCGCGACTTGGATGATTTTTTTGTCAACTCTTCTCAACTATCAACCGGTAGATAAGAACGATCAACCGCCATCAACTGCCATCAACTACCAAATGAAAAGACACCTTTTGGAAGTCAACCAATCATGAAAATTGCCATTCCATTATAAATAAGATCAAACCAACTCATCCAATCACAATGAAGTGATGCAATCTTTCGCCAAGGGACACAACTCTTTATATGGATAGATGCAACCCTTCATACTTTATAAATAGGGCTCCAAACCTCACCAATTTCATGAAAATTGTGGTAGTGAGAGTGAGAGTGGCATATGTGGTGTATGCATAGATAGTGAGAAAAATCATGTAGAGTTCATTTCATTCTAAGTTAGCGAGAAAAAGTATAAGTGATTCGAACCTTATTTCGATCACTAGATTTCACTACATATTCGAGCATTTGTTGTATAAGTTTAATTGCAAATCACTTATGAATAAAATTTATCGTTCTTCAATATTCGTTTGTTCGATATTTACAAAGAATAGCATCCTAATGGAGGTTCTATACGAGTCGAGACTGAATTCAAAGCAGATACAGGAATTGCAGGAATTGACAACTCCCATTAAAGAGTGGATACTATTTGATCAACTTTAGCTTTCACTTGCATACCTTACAACTTTGCTTATCTTTCTATTTATACTTTCTATTTCGAAGTTTATGATATGTCTATGTGTCATAATGTGTATTTCGTGTTGAGTCTTTTATATTAATCAAATTCTATGCTTTTGAGTTAACTTTAAGAGTATTTTCGAGGTTAACGAGATTGTGTATAATCACTAGATCCGTGATTATAACGCTGTTTAGTAAGACAACATTTTTGGAACGGTAACATGCTAAATGTGGATATGTGAGAGCGACCAGTACTAAGCATAGTAATATTGTTATCAAGGTTTTTATAATTATCTTAATTCGTTTGCACTAGATTTAGAAAAGTTATTTCATATGTTGCTCTACGTTGAAAAATTGAATATCTAAACATCTAGAACTGAATTTGTTAAATTAGTTAGTGTATGTAATGTCTTTGTTGATTTTGCATGTTTTCTTTGCTATACTTGTTCATAGGGATAATTTATACTGATTTCTTCTACTCTAATATATATACACTTATCCACCATCATATCCCATCCTACCCAATAAACAATAAAATCATTTATTTTATTTTCTTTTGTTCCGTTCCTCTTGTTGATGTTTCGAACTGGTTCCTTCCCCGTGGGTTTGATATCTTTTAAAACTACATCGCAACTTTATACTTGTAGTTATCATTTTTTTTGTATTGATAAGTGGTATTAACAACACCTATACTTTAAAGCCAAAATCTTGTGAACAAGTTATTAAACTTATCAGTAGAAAAGTGGTGAACAATGGATATAGTTATTTCCAAGTGTTTGTCTTATAGCGGTCTCTAATGTATCACCCGGATACATTCATGTGTTAACTCAAGGTACCACCTTCAGCTCGTGT
>CATIWQ010734416.1:0-18636 GCA_949673415.1 Euphorbia schlechtendalii | reverse complement strand
ATATATATATATATATATATATATATATATATATAAAACTTCTCAACTAATTCATGAGTTTTAATAAAACTATAAACTAATGTATAATATACTAATTTATCATATAATTGAGTCAGGGAATCAATATGATGAATAAAAATTATCTTGAAAACTGTTTAATTTCATAAGGGTATGATTCAAATAATTGAACAAAAAAAATATTATAGAAGTTGGAAAAGTCATATAAATTTGGATACAACAAAATGACTAAAAAGTCATATATATCTAAATGGAGAGAGTATATATTAATGGTCGAATGAAACACTTGCTTATTGTACTTGGGCTATGTTAGAATTTGTATTAGGAATTAAATTACTTATAATTTGCATTGCATTTAGCTTATTCTAAAATATTTCAACTAGTAGTATAAATAGTTATTAGGATATAACTTTCATTTGAGTTGAGATATATAATCAAAATTCGTTAGTTACATTTTCTCTCAATTTTAAAATATCTTTTACCTTCTCTCTTATTTCTAAATGGTATTAGAGCTAAATAAGATCTTATTAGAGAGAAAAATTAGAGAAAAAGAAAAGTTAATAGAAAGAAAATATGCTATAGATAAAAACGGAAAAGAAGCTGGAGTTTCAAATCAAAACGAGAATCGCATTCCGGCAGTAGAAGAGGAGAGGTCATTTTGAGAGACAGGGAAAAAAGAAAGTTAAGAAAGATCTACAAGTGAAAGACGACATATTAGGTGAAGATGGCGGTACTGAAAAAGGAGAGGTCGGAGCACAAAATCTAGCAGAATAATATTTAGTTGATTTAATGAAATCAAATGAAGTCGAAAAAGATTTGTTACAAAAATTAAAAGAAAAGAAAGCTCCAGTGAGAGAATCGGTAAAAAAAAGGTTGAGAAAGCGCATGTAGAGGAAAAGCCACCGAAGTATGTCGGAGAGTGAAAGATTAGAGTATGGAAAAAAAGAGATCAGTATAAAATTCAATCGGAAGATAGCATGTCAAGCAAGAGAAAAATTTTCGGGAATTAAAGGCATTAATCAGAGATTGTGAATCGACGACGTTGAAGATAAAATTGCAGGTGAGTTCTGAATCTCTTGAAGTAATATGTTATTCATTAAAAGAAATTAGAACAGACCAAGATCAGTTTTTCGATTTTGATGGTGAGGTATCTGTTTCATAGAAGATTTGGTTTATTGTTTACATTCATATGGTGCTGGTTAAAGATGAAATGATGTCTAGCTTTGTTACTGATGAGAATTTTAGTTGAAATTGAGAAGAGGCTGAAAGTGACTAATTAAATCAGGTAATTGATTGGATTTTTTGGAGTTTCGACTGAAATTAAAGAGTGTTTATTCGAGTATCAAAGATGAATTACAAAAAGATATGTCGATTGTGAAATTGAAGTGAATTCAAGTCATTTTACATAATTTTGATTCTCAATTGAGATGATTATATGGTCGGAGTCATAATTGAAGTTGATTCAAAGGAAGATTAATAAGTTATGGTGGATCTCGTAGATATATTATATCTAGTGACTTAATTTTTCCAATTAGAGGAGAACGGGTTCCGATTTGGTTTATATACTTATATGGACAGATTGATGATATGATTCGTTGTGATTGATTTTAAAACTAAGATGGCTTGATGAAGGTTTAATTGAGCTGAAGTGGCTTAGTGAAGTTGAGCCGAAATGGTTATGATGGAAGGGGAATCTTTAAACTTATTGGAGCCAAAGTGGCTTTATAGTGAGGTGAAATCTTCTAAAACTATTAGAAGCGTAAATTTTAAAAACTATGATTTGAGGCAAAATCCTCTAAAACTATTGGAAGCGCAATCTTCCAGAACCACTATAAATGCGAAATCCTCCAAAACTATAGTTAAGGTGAAATCCTCTAAAACTACGATTGATGATTGAAGCAAGATTGACTTTGTGACTTGATGAGCCGAAATGGTTTTGAAGATGTGAATGATTTAATGATTTTTGTGTATTTTTAAACGTAACATCTAACAATGTTTCATTTAAGGGGATGTGTTAGAATTTGATTAGCAATTCATTTACTTGTAATTTGCATAACATTTAGCTTATCCAAGAAAATCCTAATTGGTAGTATAAACAACCATTAGGTTATAACTTTTCATTTGAATTGAGATAATCAAAGTTTGTTAGTTTATTTTTTTCTCAATCTCCAAAATATATTTCACTTTCTCTCTCCTATTTCTACAAATTAATCATATGATACTGATCTAAACTTCTATAGTTTTCTATTGTAACCTGAACTTGTCGAAAATGACAAATTTACTCAAATTCTTCTAAAGTGTATGATGAGAGTCCATTCAACTAAGATAAATCGAACCACATATATAATTACCTTATCTTATATGATACACAACCAATCATCATGTCAGCTAGAAATAACAGAAGTGGATTGATTTAACCTCTCAATTTTTTTTCCAAGTTCAGGGTGTTAACAAAAATTTTTATAAGTTTAAAATACCATCTAGAAATTTGGGCAAAATTAAGGGACATGTATTCATTCAACCTCTATTTATTAAATGTAAAATTAATATTTCAAGGATGGGAGAATATATCAAGTTTAACAATTTTAATTTAAAGGCTTAATACATTTAGAGCACCCCTAAATTTTCAAAATTTCAAATAACCTCCTAAATTTGTTCTTAAATTCCATTTCCCCGCTGAACTTGCAACAAGTACATCATTTTACCCTTCAATGTCACATGTTAGAATATGATTTGAGATAGAAAAATGCGGAAAATAACATTTCTAAAATTCAAACCAATCATAAGTTAACACGTGGCATTGAGGAGGGGGAATGGAGTTTGATCAGGACAAATTCAGAGGGGTTATTTGTGCACTTTTTCATGTTCAGGGGGTTATTTGAAAATTTTGAAAATTCAGAGGATAAACGGAGTTTAGGAACAAATTCATGGAACATTAGATTAGATGTATTCAGCCTACTTTAAATTTGTAACTGATATGGGAGTTGACATACACAACTTTGGAGCTTAAAAGTCCACCATATTCATCTTCATGCGCTTGAGGATAATGTCACAAAAGGCTCTATACCTGCACCTTAATACAATGAAAATTATTTCCAAAGTTTTATGGGTCTACTTGCTAAATTTTGTTTTATACTAGGTATATAGTTACTTTAGCATTTACCATAATTGAATGAACGTTATGAACATTAATCCACAATAAAACCAAGGGAGACGATACTTACCGGCCCCATAATCCTTATATGTTTTTATATATTTATTAAAAAATAAATAATGTTATTTACCTCCTCTTTTTATGTTTATTTCACCCGAAATCATATATATGTCTTATTAAACAATTAAAATTCATAATTTTAAAATAAAAAAATTCAATATGTGAAATATCTTAAAAACACTAAATTTATTTTTATTATTATTATTATTATTATTATTATTATTATTATTATTATTATTATTGTTATGAGTAATAAAAATAAAAGTCCAAGTAAAGTACTAAATTGATAGAAAGACGAAAATCGGAATTCGACTAGTAGGAAAAAGCAGAGGGCATATTTTTCCAAGACCCGCTCTTGTCTTGGAGGATCATTATTTAGGAAGTTACTGATAGGTGCAAATTATGTCGTCAAAAGCTATAAAATATTGGGGTAAAACTATTTATAAGTGAGTAGATTTTATGAAGTCCTTCAAATATTTCAGGTTTTCTGTTGAAGAAGGAGGTCTCCTAGGCGCTACAAGGAAATGACAAAATGAAGAGGAAAGATGGGCTACGCTAGGAGGAAAAGACCGTTGCTGACATCACCGGGAGAGGGAAAGTGATGTGGTTGGAATGTAATTCTATTTGTTTTTGGAAGAAACTTAGTTTGTGTTGTTTTAAATCTAGTTTCCCACTTGATTTGCAAGTGGGCCTTATTTTAATATTTGTAAGTACATTGGGAAGATATTTTGGATTGTTTGTGGCTGTTATTAAGCCATAGCTCTTGGACCTTGGAGAGCCACGTAGCTCTTTGTTTCTGTGACGAGAAAAGCTAAGGATATAATCCCTTTTCTCTTTTTTTCCGCAATTAATTATCTATCCACCTATTACTATCCATCTTTAATTTTTCTCTCTTCTCTCTGGAAGCTTTATGGTTTCTTTAGTTTTTATGGAGCTGGTTGAATCATGAATGGCAATGAGTGAATAATCTCTCATCTAGTTCGGTCTGCCTTTTAAAAGGTGATCTAAGGAGATCTTCCCTCCACTGTAATGTATTTTTCCTTTGCTTGGTTTGAATGTATGTATGAATGAGCATTTAAATAGTTAAAATGAAAGTTGATCACTTTCAGGCTTAGTGGTGGGTAACAAGAACCGAAAGGTGACCTACTTGGCATTGAAGACCTTCAGACTCATATCTAACATGAAATCGAAAGATAAATGTGAATGTGCCTTGTGTTTCCTTAAGGAATGCTTAACTGGGTTTAATGCTGCTTTGTTGAATATATGAAGGACTGAAAAGTGAAATCTATTTAGCTTAGTAAGAAGATAAATTTTCTTAATAGGCGGTTTAGGGAATTAAGGTTAAGAGACCTTGGAATAGGATTGCTAGGCAAGGGTTTGTGCTGAAGTTAGGGAAGATAGCCTTAGATTGCCATGTGGGTGGACTGAACTAGAGCCTCTCATTAAGTTAACTTAAATCAATCTCCACTTCAGTTTCAATTAGTGTAGCTAGTTTTAAATTGTTAAGAAAAATCCCTAATTTCAAGAATATTCAATTATATTTCTATTAGCCCATTTATTAGGAAAAGCACAAACTGACTTGAAGACCTCCCTGTGGGATACGATACTCTTGCTTGCTGCTTTACAATTTGACACTAGTATACTTGCTAGGTGTGTTACTTTCGAGTGCAACAGTTACTCACACTTAGGCACGTACATTGGCCCAGTGCTGGAAGGTTAAGGAAGTTGGTCAACAGTTACTTTCCTATTTGGATTCAAGTCCAAAATTTTTACTATGGACTTTCCAACATCTACAAGAGAAAGATTGAATCTTTGGCAAATGGAGACTTTGAAGATTAGCCTCCCGAGGAGATCTTTGAGATTATTGAAAAGATAGTCAACATAGTATCCAAGTAGCATTCTGCCCATGAAGAAAGACCTCGAAAGGTTGAATCAGAGGCTGTCACAGAGCTCTCAGGAAAGTTTGACAAGCTCTTGACCTTGTTAACAAGAAGAATGTCTCCTCTATTACAAGCCCTCAACTAAGTTATTGTAAAATCTGTGGAGGAAACCACAGAACTGAAGATTGTGACATGGTGCTCACCCAAGAGCAATGTGATTATTTACAAGGAAACCAAAGAGGTGGAAACCCCTTTCCAATACATACAATCTTGGGTGGAGAAACCATCCCAATTTTTCTTGGAAGCCTCCACAGTAGCAAAATCAATCTTCATTTCAACCACCTCAACAACCACCTTTTCAACAGACTAGTCACTTTCAAAAACCTCAGCAAGGTCATCATCAGTTTCAACAACATAACCAACATTACAACAACCATGCAGGAAGCTCTTCCCAACAACCGAAAAGGTCAGAAATGGATGAGATGAGGGAGATGATGACTCAGTACATGAAGCAAAACCAAGCTCATATGAAGAGTTTGGAGACCCAAATCCACCAACTTATGCAAGCTATAACGCCAAAATGGAAGGGAGCTCTCCCTACAAATACGGAGACTAACCAAGGAGGAATGCAAAGCCATATCTCTAAGGAGAGGTAAGATTGTGAATTCTACTAACTTAATGACTGCTAATATTAGTGGAAATGCAAAGCATGTTGGAGAGGAGGTTAGTTTGACAAAGCAGGATAAGACCTCGCAATCACAGGAAAAGGAGAAGACCTCGATTGAGGCAAACAAACAGGAGACCTTGAAAGATAAAGACAAGACCTTGGAACAGAATCCAAGGAGGTCTCCAAATACCAGCCAAAGATCCCTTTTCTACAAAGAGTAAAGCAACATGACATGGCCAAGCACTTTGACAAATTCCTAGAGGTCTTCAAGAAGCTGTACATCAACATACCTTTCACAGAAGCCCTAGCTCAGATGCCCATTTATGTCAAATTCTTGAAGGAGCTCTTGTCTAACAAAACAAATTTGGAAAATGTGGCTATGGTTCAACTCAATAGAGACTGCTCTTCTATTCTGTAAAGTACAAGGCCTTTGCCTACCAAACTCAAGGATCAAGGGAGTTTTTCTATCCCTTGTTCTATTGGAAATCTCGATATTGAAAATGCTTTGTGTGACTTAGGAGCAAGTATTAATATGATGCCATATTATCTCTATAAGAAATTAGGAGACCCCCAACCTACTAGGGTTTCAATTCAACTTGCAGATAGAATCATTAGATACCCTAGGGGAGTGGTGGAAGATGTCCTAGTGAAAGTAGGCAAGTTTATTCTTCCAGTAGACTTTATTGTAATGGACACAGATGAAGATATGCATGTTCCTATCATCTTAGGAAGACCTTTCTTAGCTATTGAAAGGGCTCTAATAGATGTAACAAATGGTAAGATAATTTTGAAAATTCATGATGAGGAAGTTGTGTTTAAAATGAATGAAGCCTTAAAGTTACCACCTTCCTTTGATGACCAGTGATATTTCATGGATACCACTAATGTCTTTTGTAAATCCTTACTTTTTGCACGAATTGAATTTTCAAGATCTTGACAATGAAGATGAAATCTTAGAGAAGTAAGTGGAAGTAAAGACAGGCTGCCAAGTTACTATTAGTGCAAGGGTTAACATTGAACCCCTTGAAGACCTTCCTAATTCTTAAAATCCAAACCCTAAAGATTTTCAACAAGCCCTTGATCTTAAGCCTTTACCTGATCACCTTGAATATGCCTTCCTAAACCCACCACAAGACCTTCCTATTGTCATTTCTTCAAAGCTCTCATCCAAATAGAAACAAGACCTTCTTGACAATTTGAAAGCCAATAAAGAAGCCCTTACTTGGAAAATTTCTATCATCAAAGGATTTAGACCTTCTATCTATGTACATAAAATTTTGATGGAAGAGGACAAGCCCTCTGTCCAACCCCAAAGAAGCTAAATCCCAACATGAAGAAAGTGGTCAAGAAAGAGGTAGTCAAGTTGCTTAATGCTGGAATCATCTACCCTATTTCTGATAGTATTTGGACAAGTCCAGTTCAAGTTGTGCCTAAGAAGGGAGGAATGACTTTTGTGCAAACTGAGAAGGGAGATCTTGTGCCAACCAAGACTATCACATGTTGGAGGGTTTGCATTGATTACAGAAAGCTAAATGATTCCATTAGAAAGGATCACTTTCCTCTACCCTTCATTAACCAAATGCTAGAATGGCATGCTGGCTACATGTTTTATTATTTTTAAGATGGGTATTCTTGTTATAATCAAATAGCCATTCATCCTAATGACCAAGAGAAGACCACCTTCACTTGCCCCTATGGAACCATTGCTTATAGAAGAATGCCCTTTGGGTTATGCAAGGCCCCAACCACATTTCAAAGGTGCATGATGGCTATTTTTCATGATATGGTGGAAAGAACAGTGGAGATCTTCATGGATGACTTTTTGTTTATGGGAAGACCTTCGATAATTATCTTCGTAATCTGGAGGAAGTCTTGATCAGGTGTTTTGAGACCAATTCGGTTCTCAATTGGGAAAAGTGTCATTTCATCGTGACTGAAGGGATAGTGCTTTGATATAAAGTTTTAGAGAAGGCTTGGAAGTGGACAAAGCTAAGATAGATATCATTCAAAATCTTACTCCACCAACATCAGTAAAGGAAGTAAGAGGTTTTCTAGGACATGTTGGTTTCTACAGGAGATTCATAAAGGACTTCTCAAAAATTTCCCAACCATTGACAGCCTTGCTTTACAAGGATGTGGAATTCAAATTTGGAGAGGATTACATGAAGGCCTTCATGAAACTCAAAGGCAGGCTAATGAACTCCCTTATCCTGATTGCTTCTGATTGGACAAAGCCCTTTGAGCTCATGTACGATGCTAGTGATTCTTGTATTAGAGAGGTCTTGGGATAAAGAGAGGATAAGCACTTCAAGCCAATCTACTATGTCAGCAAGACCTTGAATGAGGTGCATCAGAACTACACTACCATTGAGAAGGAATTGTTGGCAGTAGTCTATTCCTTTAATAAGTTCAGATCTTACCTAGTGTTCTCCAAGGTCATAGTCATCACCGATCATGCTGCCTCAAAATATTTATTTGCAAAGAAGGATGCAAAGCCTAAGCTCATTCGTTGGCTACTCCTTCTACAATAGTTTGATCTTGAAATCAAGGAAAAAAGGGAAGTGAAAATGTTGTTGCTGACCATCTTTCTAGAATTCCTAGAGAAGACCTCGATCCCCAGAAAATCATCATAGAGACCTTCCTTGATGAAAGGCTTTACTCGGTATATTCTACCCCTTGGTATGGTGACTTTGCAAATTATCTTGCATGTAATATAACACTAAAGTGTTTGACATATGCTCAAAAGAAAAAATTCTTTGCTAATGTCAAATACTATTTTTGGGAGGAACCCTTCTTGTTCAAGTTGTGTGCAGACCAGATTATAAGGAGATGTGTACTAGAGGAGGAAATTAATAAGATCTTGTAAATGTGCAATTCAGCTGAGGTAGGAGGTCACTTTGGAGGCACAAGGACTGTTGCCAAGGTCTTGGAATGTGGTTTCTATTGGCCTACCATTTTCAAAGGTGCTCACCAATTTGTATCACATTGCAATGAATGTCAAAGAGTAGGGAATACATCTGCCAATAACTCTATGCCTTTACATAATGTTTTTGTTTATGAAATATTTGATGTATGGGGCAGAGATTTCATTAGTTCTTATGGAAACAGGTAGATTCTCTTGGCTGTGGACTATGTGAGCAAATGGGTTAAGGTAATTGCAAGCCCAGTAAATGATGCTAAGGTGGTGGTCATGTTTTTGAAGAAAATCTTCACCAGGTTTGGTTTCCCTCGTGCCATTATAAGTGATCAAGGTACACATTTCTGTAATGCACAATTTGAAAAGCTATTGACTAAGTTTAGAGTCACACATAGAGTTGCAATCCCATACCACCCTCAAACTAGTGGACAGGCCGAGATCTCCAATAGGGAGATAAAGAGGATTATAGAGAAAACTATTAACAATTCTAAAAAGGACTGGGCTAATAAGTTAGATAATGCATTGTGGGCCTATAGAACATCATATAAAACACCTATAGGGATATCACCCTTTAGGTTGTTGTATGGTAAAGCATGTCAACTTCTTGTAGAACTAGAATTTAAGGCCTTGTGAACACTAACTTTTCTAAACTTTGATAGGGAAAAGGTGGGGGAAGCAAGAAAGCTTCAATTGAATGAACTTGAAGAGTTTAGACTATTTAGCTTTGAGAATAGAATGAATTATAAAGAGAAAACCAAGGCCTGGCATGATAAGAGAATATTAGCAAAAGAATTTTTTGTTAGATAGAAGGTTTTGCTATATAACTCTCGTTTGAAACTCTTTGCAGGAAAGTTGAAATCTAGATGGACAGGTCCATACACTGTGAACAAGGTCTTCTCCCATGGAGTAGTGGTGGTTTCGAACTCTAAAGGCAAGGTCTTCAATGTAAATGGACAAAGGCTAAAGCCATATCTATCATGGAGACCACGGAGGTTGCAGAGGAGGTCTTCTTCCTTCAACCCCCTTGACAAGACCTTGATTACTAGCTCCCACTTCATGTACCAAATGAAGCAAAACAATTTTGAGGAAGCAGCAAGAAGCTCTTCCTGGTCTAAGTTGAAGACCTTGTAAATATTCAAGTATGGGGAAGGGCTTGATAGTATCCTTTAGCTTGATAATATCCTTTGATGCATATACACTTAAGAAATTTTTAGAAAATTACCCTTTTTGTTTGTTTTCGTTCTCTCTCCTAGATGAGGAGACCTCCTCTTAGCCTCAGAAATGAACGAAGCCCTCTTACCTCCTCCCGGTGAACGGTATCAATGAGTTTTCTCTCTATTCTCCTTCAGTACAAGATATCTCTTAAATTCTTATGCATGATTGTAAATTGTTTACATTACTTTGAGGACAAAGCAAATTTTAAGTATGGGGATGGTAGGTTGAGAACTGGAACCTTTGTAAATATGTGATCTTGTTGATCTTGTAAATCTGTTAACTATGAAGAAAATCTGCCTATATGAAGTTCTTACTTTTGATGGTCTACAGACTTAGTGATTATGCTGCCTCATGACAATCTTGTACATATTGAACTTGTTTGCCTGCTTTGGTTCATAATAGGACAGAGTAGTTGCATTAGTATTGGTTCAATTTGAAAGTAAGTTAAAATTGGTAGATTTTGAGTTAAATTTTGGAAAAAAGCATGTTAGAGAAAGAATTTGAGAACTTTGGAATTGTACATTCTTTTTAACTTGTTTTAGCATGAAAAAGGGACAAAATTTTTAATTTTTCTATCTAACTTATACCAAAGATCAGTAACATACCCAAAAAGTGAGGATTTGAGCCAAAATGAAAACTTTGTTGATGAGAGGACAAGGTCATGTTATCTAAGCTAGAACTTAGTATGGTAAATATATAAAATACTATTTTGTATTAGTCTAGTTAAGATCGCAGCTGAAATCTCATGCTAAATGATAGAGGCAATTAGGTTTCCCCTCTTAGCTTAAATTAGCCTACCCTTTCATCACCCTTAGATTTCCCTCTTTGAGCTTGAAACCCTTCTTTGTTTTAACAAATTGAATCCCCTTCCAATTCACTTTAATTCCCAAATTCACCCTTGAACTTTAACAATTGAGAAGAAAAATGAATAAAAGCAGAAGAACTTTAACTTGTAAGGAAGCCCTTGTATGAATCTGTGCTAACAAAACCTTCATAAATGGGAATATCTCACATAAAAGAACAAAAAGTTAATCAAATCAAACCTTTTAAAGCTAATCAGAATAGAAATACAAAGAAATTAATATACAAGGTTGTGTACTTTAAGTTTCAAAAGTAAGAAGTTGAGATCCCCAAAGAGTTGAAAATTCTAGATATGAAGTTCTTCAATTTTAGCTGAAATCTGCAAAATCAAGAAATATTGCTAAGTTCATTTACCAAAAAATATCCTTTCCATATCCTACCCCTAACCCTAACCTTCCCTTGAAAGACCTCTTGATAGCATGAGCCCTTTTCACCTATCCATGGTGGAAACTAAACCGATTGACAAGCCTATGGCCTAGTGTAACTTGACCTTGTTTAATGAGTGAAATCCTCTTTGAATTTGCACCCTTAAACACTATTTTACAAGGTCTTCTAGTCTGATGCTATTTGATTGATTTAAGCATTTTAAGTTTTTACAAAATGAATGCTTTTTCATAGTTATCAAGGATGTTCTAACTTGAAAGTCTCCTCTTCGTTTTCTTGACATTCTGTTTCTTTTGTTAACTCTTGACTTTCTTGTTTACCCTTAGTTATTTTGATTAAATGAATTAACTTTTGGGGTTGCTTAGTCTTTGCATGAATTTCTTGAGCACAAACAATGTTTAAGTATGGGGATGTTTGATAGGTGAAAATTATATCATCAAAAACTATAAAATATTGGGGTAAAATTGTTTATAAGTGAGTAGATTTTATGAAGTCCTTCAAATATTTCAGGTTTTCTTTTGAAGAAGGAGGTCTCTTAGGCGTTGCAAGGAAAAGGTAATTAGACGAGGAAAGATGGGCTGTGCTAGGAGGAGAAGACCGCTACTGACATCACCAGGAGAGGGAAAGTGATGTGGTTGGAATGTAATTCTGTTTGCTTTTAGAAGAAACTTAGTTTGGGTTGTTTTCATTCTAGTTGCCCACTTGATTTGCAAGTGGGCATTATTTTAATATTTGTAAGTACATTAGGAAGATATTTTGGATTGTTTGTGGTTGTTATTAAGCCATGGCTCTTGAACCTTGGAGAGCCACATAGCTCTTTGTTTTCGTGGCGGGAAAAGCTAAGGGTATAATGCCTTTTCTCTTTTGTTTTTCAGCAATTAATTATCTATCCACCTATTATTATTCATCTTTAATTTCTCTCTCTTCTCTTTGGAAGTTTTATGGTTTCTTTAGTTTTTGTGGAGTTGGTTGAATAATTAATGGCAATGACTGAGTAGTCTGTCATCTAGTTCGGTCTGCCTTATAAAAGGTGATCTAAGGAGATCTTCCCTCCACAGTAAAGTATTTTTCCTTTACTTGGTTTGAATGTATGTATGAATGAGCATCCAAATAGTTAAAATGAAAGTTGATCACTTTCAGGCTTAGTGCTGGGTAGCAAGAACCGAAAGGTGACCTGCTTGGAATTGAATACCTTCATACTCATATCTAACATGAAATCGAAAGATAAATGTGAATGTGCCTTGGGTTTCCTTAAGGAATGCTTAACTGGATTTAATGCTGCTTTGTTGAATATATGAAGGATTGAAAAGTGAAATCTATTTAGCTTAATAAGAAACTAAATTTTCTTAATAGGCAGTTTAGGGAGTTAAGGTTAAGAGACCTCGGAATAGGATTGCTAGCCAAGGGTTTGTGCTGATGTTAGGGAAGATAGCCTTATATTGCCATGTGGGTGGACCGAACTAGAGCCTCTCATTAAGTTAACTTAAATCTATCTCCACTTTTGTTTCAATTAGTGTAGCTAGTTTTAAATTGTTAAGAAAAACCCCCAATTTCAAGAATATTCAATTATTTTTCCATTAGCCCATTTATTAGGAAAAGCACAAACTGACTTGAAGTAGACCTCCTTATGGGATATGATACTCTTGCTTGCCACTTTACAATTTGACAATAGTATATTTGCTAGGTGTGTTACTTTCGATTGCAACAATTACTCACACTTAGGCATGTACATTGGCCTAATGCCGGAAGGTCAAGGAAGTTGGTGACCTGATAAAAATCGTATTTGTTGAGCTACATTAATTGTATTAATTTAATAAAGTCTCTGATATTCTTTGCCTACTATCATGCCATTTTTCTCATTCATTAACACTTAAATTTTGATTCTAAAACCACATTGTCCGTATAGGAAAACTAAAAATTTGCTTATAAATTGAAACCTACAAAGTGAGGGTCAAAACTTCAATGATAAATGTTGTAAATAAGTGGTCCACCCATGATTTGGGTTATTTGGGTCAAAGGAAGCAACCCAATTTAGTTATTTGGACTAAATTAAAAAATTATAGAATTTTAATAACTTAATTGCAAATAATAAAGAGTCTAAGAACTTAATAGAAATTAATCAAAATTTCAAACCCTATGAATAGTATTGGATGTGTAAAATGACAAACTAGTTTTTGTTTCACTACGCCATAGATGACCTGTTGTAACAGAAATTGTCTGGGTTGCAAGAAAGTGTTGCAATTTTTACGAAAAAATCGATCTGTTGCATCAGAATTAAAAAAGTGTTTACAAATGCATGTCAAATACACTTTTTATTGCAATACATTCTTTGTTTTGTTGCTGATAATGCATATGAATAGTCAAAACTTAACGGCGGGAATATTAGCACCTTTTAATTGATGAAATTAAATATAAAAATAATTATAAAACAAAATATAAAAATGTGAAAAGTAGTGGTAGGAATACCTTTTCCTCTCTCCTGCACTTCCATCACGATTTCTACTTTCTCTTGCTCTTCCGATCTCTCTACGCCCATTTCTCTTCCGATCTATCTTTTATTTTCTATCAATTTCTCTGGAATTGAAGTTTACACCATGTCGTAACTTCATATTTTCTTCTATTGCAACCTATCTATTGTGATTTCCTCTCTATCCTCAACCTAGGGTTCTCTTAGGTCTGCATAATAAATAATGTATGAGGGTTCTTCTACCATTGGTTGCTTGATCTTCAGTTTTTCTGCTAGTAAGTTCTTAAATCTCGCATTGTTTAGTTATACCTCTGGTTATTTCAGTTATTTCAATTCTGGTTAGGTTTTGGATCCATATGATTTTTATTAATGTTAAACTTTATATTTTAGTTTAGATGAATTAATACTTTGAGCTTCTTGCTCTCAATAGGTTTCGTATTAATTAATAAAATTGATTGATTTTGAGAATCACCCAAACATTTCAGAACCCTTGCTTTGAAAGATGCAAAGCTTGCTTTACATTGTATAACAATAATTTCTATAGTGTGTGAAAGATGAATTAGTTGTTTCTTTTGGTAAAGAAATGAGAGGTTTGGTAGATCTAAGGGTTTTACATGCATAGTCTCTACCTTTCTTACCGTGAATTACTGTTTCCAGCTTCTGTTTGCCAGCTATAAGATATTTTTTAGGTACTGCTAATTTTGTTTATGTATTTCTTATTTTAATAAAGGTTTAATTTTAAAACAAAAGGTATTATACAGATAGGGTGTGTCACAACAAGTAATTTGAATGTGTTCTTTAGTATTATGGATACTAGATGATTTATATGTGTTTAAAACGATGTAAATACAAGTCACGTGTGCATTATTATACCAACAGTAATCATGTCTATTAGTTTATTCTACTATATTGGGTTTTTACAACACCTGTTGCTAAGGTTGTTTATTTTTTACCAGTTGATGCATGTGTATTCTCGTTATACCTTCTAGAATGGCTTGATTGTTAACTTAATTCGAACATTATTGAATTATATCCCACTTATGAGGCCTCTTTTCACCACTTAATATGTTGTTGTCTCAAGAAGTAGACTGAGTGCTCATTCTGAGTTTCTCAGTATTTTCTTTTCCATGTGGATAGATATTTATGTCGATCTAGATGGAAAGCGGTTTCTATGGTAGGGAATTTGTAAGATTCTCCTTATAGAAGAAGAAATGCTTTTGGATGAGACTAGAGAAGTAGAAAACAAATTGAGGTACATAAGTATTGTTCAACTCTTGTTGTAAAGCTAACTAACCAATATTGTTTTTCCATTTGTTTGAAACTAAATATTCACTTGTTTGGCCTTTAATTAATTCTTGTTTTGCCTTTAATTAATATTTGTGCTCAGTCTAACTATGGTTTATATTGATATATTCTAAACCTTTTTCTTTTCCATTATCTTTTGGTTGCTGCAATACCTCAGACTTTCGATTATGGTTTAAGCTACATATCAGTTTAATTTTTTTAATATTGTTATAGCTATATTTGTACTGATTTGCCATTGATTATTTATTCTTCTTGTTTCATGCTTTGATGCTTAATCAGGATATAGGAAACTCACAAATGTTACATTAGGAATGTCAATTGATTTTGAAAGTAGACTGTTGGTTAGTTCACACTTTCTCTTGGTAATTCTATAGAAGATTGAATGTTTTTTGTGCTATTTATCCAATATCTTTCTTGAAATTTTAGTATTTAAATATGATTGTGTTAGAGTATACAATCCTTTTAAAGTAGATTTGTTATAATTATCTTTGCTGGTTTGAAACATTCTATTGAATTTGCAATGTAATTAGTTAGATTAATAGTGTGCAATGTTACTATTTAATATTTGTTGTTTTATAATTTGCTTTTCAGCTACTTGGATTAATTAGCGTGTCTCAGTAGTCAATGAACATGCTCTTGGTCAAAATTGGATTCTTTAATATATATCATGCATATTAAGTATACTGCTTTTCTCATTCTTGGTGATTATGCAAAGGTCAGTGAAATGTCCAGTTGATTAACATAGGAATCCCGTATTTACGCTGACAAGGCTAGCGATTTGAATTGATAGGTTAGTTGCATGAATTTAGCAGTTAAATTATAACTTAAATGAGTTTGATCCAATTGAATGGCATTTGACAAGCTTGACCAATATATGAAGTTAGAATATTGCAATACCAATATGTGATACTGATGCATTTTAAAATGTGATTTTACTTATATTTCTTATTTTTAGTTTTTTTATATTATTGGTTTTGGAATGAAAGAGTTTGGATTGTTGTTTCAAAACATGTTTTTACTGAGTTTGGATTATATAGACACCCTTTTATGAAGTTATCATTTTTTTATCTCAGAGTCTAACATTGATCTTTCATTTTAGTTCTTTTTCTTTGGTTCTATGAATCTTGTTGCTAGTAAGTGATCTTTTTTTAAGAGATAGATAGAGACATTGGTAGGAGTAGTTATATTAGCTTCCCTTCTTCATGAGTTAACTCATTAGTTCATTATTTTGATCCTCTAAATGGCACAGCAGACCTCTATGAGTGACCTTTGAATAATTGAACATAAAAGTCTGTTTTATGAGTGACCTTTGAATAATTGAACACAAAAGTCTATTTTATGAGAAAATAATATAAGGAATATATTAACAAGGAAAGGGAAATGATAAAAATTAGGAAGGTTAAATAATAAATATAATAAAATCCTTAATGGAATACTACTAAAAAAATTTAATAGAAAGAATAAATCTAACATGGATTAAGAGAAAAACTAGGAAACATAAGAAATAAATAGAAAGAATATGTTAGGAATTATATTTATATATAACAAGAAAAGGAAAAAAAATCTGTTGTCCCCAAAACGGTCTCCCCTTCCATGTCCCTCCATCCATTATTTGACACAATCATAAAGGAAAGGTAATTAGAATTTTATTTCTAAATAAGAACTTAGTTATTTGATTACATGTATTTTGCTATGCTTTTGTTTCTATTTATCTTCAGTTGCTTGTATTCTACTTGAGTTTTCTTAAGTTTCTACCACTTTATGGTTTCATGCTATGAGGTAACTATCATGATATGGTCTCTCTCTGATAGTTGTGTATGACTTGAAATGTGATTGATGTGTTCGATGTCTTATTTAAGTATGGTTTACGAGTGGCTGTGGATTAGCTATGACTGTATAAGTATGAATTGTTGAGGAATTATAATGAATGCTCTTTTTGTTGTTTATTGAAAAAATGATGACAATGTATTTGTTTGATTGAATTTCCTTTACTTTTCGTGGTCTTGACTGCGATGCCTTATCATTAGTAGTAATTATCAATGCATGGAAGCATGTGATGCTATGCTTACACCAAGTTTTGAAAATTATGTTCTATGGTCCAAAAGCAAAGCTAATAGGATTGTTACATTTCATAGTTTTTATTACTTCTTTGTATGGATACTAGTACTTTTCTTAGACAAGCACAATCAGTCTTTAATTAGTTTTGTATTTTTCTAGACTTGGGTTCCATGCTTGTTGTGAGGACAAGCGTCTTCCCTATCAATGATCTACAAATGAGAGATTTTGAATGTATAATTATGATAATGTCATCTCTAAACATTACTGTATTTTCTATGACTAAATTTGATTGTTTGGAATTTATTTCCTCTATGTTACTTCTTTTTTGTTGAATTTGTTATAGATTTTAGGTTGTTTCATGACCTTGTCTTAAAATATATTGAATATTTAATTTTACATCTTACTTTTTCATTTCTTGTTCTTACTTTGGTTTTCTATTTTATAGGTAATGACTCCAACCTTGATTGAACAACATTAGGCACTATAATACTTGATAAACCATGGAAATTACAACATTTCTTGTATGGAGATAGATCAAGATGTTTAGTTTAGGATATTTTAATTTTATATCATGGTTCATGGAAATGATAATGTTTTATGTACATATTATGTATTATGAAATATTTAATTTATATAAAATTAAATATTTTTTTTCTAGTATTACAATGTGTTTAATAACTAAAGTTATAATATTGTAAAATTGTGTTGAAATTGTGCACTCAAGTGTTTAGAAAATAGTGTTGCAATAATGGGAAAACGTGTTGCAAATATGAGACAAAGTGTATTGTAAAAGTGTAGCAAATTTGAATAAAAATGATGCAAATGATAAATAAAGTGTAAAAGAAGTGTTGTCATTATTCTAACAGCCGTTAACCATGATGGCGAGAGAGTTATTAACAACACCATAAATGGTGTTGCAATAGGATTAAAAAATGATGTAACAGTCGCCTGTTGCAACACATTTTTTGTGTGTTGCTACAGATACGAAATGTGTTGCAACAGACAGCTATTGCAAGGAGAGTAGAATCATCACTTTTTTTTGTGATAAGTGTTACAATAGAAGCTGTTGCATCATTTTTAGCATTTTAAGCAACATTTTTCCAATGTTGCAACAGGCCATCTATGGCGTAGTGTTTTTATATCATTCACATTTCCAATTCAATTCTCTCCCAATCGACCGAACATCGAACATTCTTCATTGATTCTTGTCAAAATTGTGGTTAATAGTACGTAATCCAATCATGTGTGATATATTCTTGACTTCACGTTCAGACTCTCAAGTGTTTTGAATCCAGGCATCGAAAAAATGTATGAATCGGTTTTTCCTTTCATTCAATTTCTATTAACAAATAACGAGGGTTTATTTAGATGGTGTAAAAAAGGAAATTTTTTTGGTTCTTCTTTTGTTATATGATTTTTGTTTATTTTCCTTTTTTTTTTAAATTATTCGTAATAGTAATTAATAATTTAATTTATCTTTTATGCTTCTTATTTTGTAATTATTTATATATTTTTTATTTAAATTAAATATATTATTAATTTTATTTAAAATTAAATATAATTAATTTATTATTTATAGAGGTAATTTTGTAATCATAAGATTTCATACATACATACATACATACATACATACATACATACATACATACA
>CATIWQ010734326.1:0-16688 GCA_949673415.1 Euphorbia schlechtendalii | reverse complement strand
CTGTCTCGGCAAAAGAAAATACAATGATCCAATGATTCTGAATGAGTACAGAAGGAGGTGTCCAATGATGCTGCTGGAAAAAACCATGATAAAAAGAGGATGCCGAGAATTCCTTTTGGGCTCCAATATCCCAAATTATTCGGTCATTATTCTCCAAAAAGACGGGTGTTCCGTTGTTGCTTGATATTTGTATAGACGAGTGCGCAGACAGGATTAACGCCTTCAACTCTGAACATTGCTGCTGCTCCGATAAACGCAAATGTCTTTTCCAATAAGGCCTCGATTGGGTGTGGTTCGCAAAAATAAAATCACAGCCCTCACGAATGGTAGAATGCTTCTGGTTGCACATTGCGAAGAGATTTGGGAACATCGATTTGATAGTTGAGTTAGAGATCCAAGTGTCATTCCAAAAGGAGCCTAACTGACCATTACCCACTCTAATGCGAACTTGCGAATTGAAAAAATTCCAGCAATCATCTTTCAATAAGCAACACTTTAAAATACCCCGCCATAACGGAGAGATGTGTCTTTGATCTTGTGAAATCAATACATGCCAAGATTGCCACCCATAGCGTTTGACATAGTGAGTGTACCAAAGGGAGTCCACGTTTGAAGTTTGAGATTTCCAAATCCATTTGAAAAGCAAGCTTGAGTTAACTAAGCTAATATTGCGAATGGAGAGACCCCCTAGATGCTTCGGACGAAAAATCGTGTCCCAACTGACTTTGCACATGCCACTTACCATTGAGTAATAAATTTTCTTAATCTTTGGCTGGTTTTTCCAGGTAAGATTCAACGAGGCATTGGCACCTCTCTCTGGTTTTACTTTTGCTAGGAGTTATGGAATCGTAGGAATAAGTTCATATTTAGTTATCTAATTCATTGGTTGATCTTTTGTGCAGATGTATTAATTTTAATTACTTTGTCTTTCATTGTAATAAGCGCTTTGTTTCTTTATTTGTCTCGGATTCGTTTGTAAAAGTTTCAGAACTATTGTTGTAACTTTAACATTATCTCAAGGTTTATTAATTCTATCAAAGGCTAGTTCTCTCAAAAGTCACTAAAGATGCCAACCTAGTTGTCTCGGGAGGGCTAAATGTGCAATACACACACATACATATGCATTGCATATATTTGTGATAATTTTTCACCAAATGCATAGCTTTCTCTCTCAATTTGGTGCTTAAAGTCATGTGTCACTTTCGAGTTCCAGAAGTTATACTTTCTCCCCTAAAGTGATAGAGATGTCAAGGTTATTCCACATCATATATAACAAAGAATATGAGTGATATATAAGTGGTATATTGAGCCTTAACAAAAGTCAATTGTTTTTATTTTAGATGGCCTAACCTCATTTATATGCTCACGCAAGCTATCAAACTCAATACTCTCCAGGCCTAACGATTCTTTACATGGTATCAGAGCGGAGGAAGGTCTAACAGCTAAAAAAAAGATCCTAATTCGTATTAAAATTCTAGTAAAGTTTGGGCTAAAGAGAAGACTAGACATGTTAATGATTTTGAATAGATATAATAGTTATTTATAACTGCCATTGTCTAATCATTGTCTAGTCTTTTCAATAGATAGTCTAAACAAAAATATTAATAGCACTACTACAAAAATATTAATAAATTTTAATTTGAAATATACAATATTTTGTTAGCTATTTTGTAGTAATGCTATTAATATTTTTGTTTGTATTTTTTTATTGAATTATAAATATAATAGTTTTATTTTCCGAACCGAATTTGTTTACCATTTGACATCGACTGTTACAAGCTAAAACTTACGATCGACGTCGCAATCCAACTACCCCACCCCAACTCTCATCCTGACACCACCACTGGTTAAAGCTTGTTTGATGTCATGTCATGAAATTAATAGATTGATGTAAATGCTTAAGTTGAAAGATATATTCAATCGAAACTCATATATAAATCTTGACACATATATAACATATGTAATTCTATATTGATACCAATTGTTTGACATCCAATGCCATTATGAAATCTCCACCCTCAATCTTGTTTTCATCTTATGGTGGAAACTTAGCTACCCAAAGATGAAGATTTGAGATTGTAAAGTATAAGTGGGTGTCAAACAAACTGGTGTCAATATAGAATTGCCGATTAAACATATTCTACAACATAAAACTTATATTTTACCAGAGTTATACTCGAAACAGCTAGTAGAGATGATGTAAAATTATAACTGTGATATTATATATTATATATCATAGTTGCAAATTCTGCCTCATTAATCTATTTTGCTATAATCCAATAACTAATACCAGAAATTTGGGCTACAAAATCAACTTATATTTCATTTCCTTGTAAAGCACAATCAAATTTGGGCTACAAATCTACTTATCATAGCTACAAAATCTGCCTCATCTAATCTGTTTTCCATAATCCAATTCTTAATACCAGAAATAGAGAGAATGTGTTTTAATTTCAAATCCAATGGGATACGCCAGTGTAGTCTGTTAAAAAAATTGCAATTTCAAAAACTATATAAACCTAACTAAATATTATACAACCAGCCAAAATATATCAATTTAAGTACTTAGAAAAACAATGGCAGCTATTAACATAAGTTCAGCTTCAGAAATTTACTATGCAATTTTGTGCATTACCATGGTTCTAATTGTAGGTGAGATTAATCATTTTATATCAACTTTTCGATAATCACAAACTATTTTTTTTTTTTTGAAATAATTGCAGGTGTCGCTATTCGAACCTTGATCACTTCACCCATTGAGTGGATGTACCACTCAGACTATGTCTAATTGATCAACAAACTCTATCATTGATTTTGTTTCTTATAAAAATTTATCGTGGAATATTGTAGGGCAAAGAACTGTAGCTTTTGAACGGGAAAATAACTTATTGATACCTCAAGGGCCTTGTGAAAATTATCCAGATTGCAGTAACCATTGCAAAGAGAAATATGGCGGTACTCAAACAACTGGATATTGTCAAAATTCTGGAAAACTAAGCATCTGCATATGCAATATCCCAAATTTTTAATTTACTATATATTATGTTAAATAATCCTATGACATTATAATCAATGTTTGCTATTTATAAAATATTATAGTAACTATTAATAATTAAATTTATATTGTTTAGGGTGTTTATATATTGTACATCTCAAATAATAAAAAACAGTTTAACCTTTATTAATAAATATGATTGGGACATAATAATTCTATTAATTCAGTAAAAAATTATTAATCAATAAATTAATAATTATTAATTTATAAACAGTTTCGATATCAAACAAAATTAAATTTCATTTTATAAATTCAAATATACGTTGATTTGTACTATTTTATGTATTATACTTAATTCAGTGAATATTATGTATAAATTTTTGAAAGTATGTAAATAAATTTCAATATATAAAACTTAATTTGATTCAGTAAGTATAATATACTAATAGCATGCACTATATTGTACAAAAACAAAGATAAAACAAAAAATAATACCACACAACTTATTCTCATCTAAAGAGTGTCACAAAAGCAACACATCATATCTTTTAGATGCAATAAGAAGATTAAAGATTTGTTTCGAGAAGATTTAAACTTTAAGAATAACAGACAATATTAAAGTCACATATTAATTCAGAGAGATATCGTTTAAGGTGTTTAAAATATTGTAGCACATCTCATTATCAAAATGAAATACAATAAAATCTCTATTGATTAATATAATTGGGATCGAAGAATTTTATTATTTCAAAGAGATATTAATAAATCGATAAATTAATAATTATTAATTTATAAAATAGTTTCGATATCAAATGAAATTAAATTTCATTTATATAAATTCAAACTGACATTGATTTGTACTATTTTGTATATTATACTTAATTCATTGAATATTATTTATAAAGTCAAAGCATGTCAATAAGATTCAATATACAAAACTTAATTTGATTCATTATATTTTCATAGCAACTATTCAGTAAAATATACTAATAGCATGCATTGTATTGTACATAAACAAAGATAAAACAAAAAGTAATACCACACAAAGTATTCTCATCTATAAAGTGTCACAAAAGCAACACACTAGAGCTTTTGGATGCCATAAGGAAAAGTTAGAGATTTCTTCGATAAGATTTAAACTTTAAAAATAACAGACAACGATAAAATCACATATTCCAAAAATGTAATACATACATACATACACACACACACACACACATATATATATAAAGGAAATTTCAAAAAATTATTATCTTATTAAAATTGCTCATTTTTTTAACTGGTAGCTGGGATTAGAAAAATATTATTTTTGGAGAGGTTACTAATTTAAAGGGTATTTATAGAATAAACTTCAAAAAAAGTATCCTCAGTTTTGGGCCATTTTCAAAATGAGACATGTAGGCCCTGTTTGGCAACCCTGTTACTGTTGCGGTTGCTGTTTGCTGTTACGGTTTACTATTGCGGTTTATTATTACGGTTTATCGTTGCTGTTATTAACTTATTTGTAATTAGCGTTTGGCAAAATATAATTCACGGTTGCGGTTTGAGGTTTAAATTACAATAATGGACATAGTTCAAATAAATTATTAAATCAATAATAATAATGATAATAATAATAATAATAATAATAATGATAATAATAATAAGCAAAATAAAATTCAAACCTCAGAAGAAATTCATAAAAGTTGATTTTTGATGAGGTTTGAAAAAGTAGATAATTTACTAAGAAAAAGGAACTCAACATATATTTCAAATTTTACCAAACACATATTTTATTTCCTTTTGCTTTTTGAAAAGGAAAAGGACCTATTTTTGTGATTACCAAACAAGGTCGTAGTATTTTTGGTCCCAAAAGGGGTATGAGGTTTCGAACCGTTAATAAACGAAGGAATTTTTATTAACGTCGTTACATGTGATGACATAATTCATCCATCTTCTTTATCAAACTAAACCCTAAACTCAACAAATCTTCCAATCGAACCTCATTTTTGCTTCCAATTTAATTATTTTATATTAAACCGAACCAGTAAGTCATATTTGCTTAACTAAGTGAAAATGAAACAATTCCAGCATACTAAAGGCAATTCAAACAAATTAAGTTGGATATCTTTTAAGTCATAATTAAGATTTTAATATTAATTTATTGTTGTGATTGCTATATGTTGATACTAGAAACTTTTTGTCTATTATACAACTAAAAATGTTTGCTTAATAATCATATAGGCGAAAACGACTTTCGAAGAAATTTCAAAACAACGAAAATATATATTCAACGTATTAGAAGCTAGTGGTCATTTTCTCTCCACAAGAATATCAAAATTAGAAAAGAAATATATTATATATAGTGAATAGGAAATGGTTAATTTATTGCTCAATAATCATATGTTTATTTACCACATGATTTCCATGTATGTATTGTCTTGTATTATGGTTAGTGGAAAGAATATAATAGTATTTTATTGTCCTTTGCTAATTTGACAATAGAAAAATAGTATTAAGTTGTTTATTGATTGATATTAATTTTCACTTTCTCATTTGAAAATGGCGACTATAGAATAAAAATTTTATTACGTACCTGTTTGATGCACTTTTGCTTAGCTGTTGCGTTACCAATCATTTTTTTATAATATAAGAAAGAGCCTACATGCCACACAAGAAGAAGGCCAGAGAAGCAAATACCAGCTATGTCATCAATGATACTTGAGGCAGGATCATGAAGAATATGATCAATTGTTAGCCATATTAGCCATGTTAGCCATCTTGTCCTCGCACCAATTACATTCCTTATAAAGTTGCCGATCGTTTTTAATCTCTAAAATAGCAAAAATAAAATGCAAGTGTTTGATTATAACAATTGCTTGATGTCGAAAAAATAAAGAAAACAATTGTTCATAATATTTGCAATTGAGTACTTAAAGTATTATATCAATTATGATTTTTCCGAAATGTGCTCTTAAAGTATTAAAGTGATTATGTATATTCCAAAAGTAGATATATTTATAACTAACTCTTTAATATTTATATATTAGAAAAGAACTTTAGAATGAAAATTAATATAATTTACCAAACTAATATAATCGAATAATTCAATTAAGTTAGATTGCATCTTGTATTTCGATCTGGTTTATATATTTATTTTTTAAAAAACTCTCAGAGAGTCGGTGTAACTCCCGGAAAGCTAAAAGTTCGAGGCGGGAGAAAATTTCGGGGCGGGGTCCCCAATTAGGTTGGTTTCCACGCTTGCCTACAAAACTCCCGAATCTCTTTCATTAATAAAATAGTTACTATTCTCAAGAAGAAAAGAGTAACTTAAGTACAAAGAATAAATCTCGGGTTTACAAAGAGGTCCGTGGACATGAAACAAATGCTACGCCTATTACAGT
Source organism: Euphorbia schlechtendalii (assembly GCA_949673415.1). Classification (NCBI taxonomy): domain Eukaryota; kingdom Viridiplantae; phylum Streptophyta; class Magnoliopsida; order Malpighiales; family Euphorbiaceae; genus Euphorbia; species Euphorbia schlechtendalii. The sequence goes on along the minus strand of CATIWQ010734326.1, from coordinate 10,310 downwards.
GAAACAAAAACCAACAAAAATGAATGCTTGCTACTAAGATATCCCCAAGGTCAAGTTTTCCTTCGAAAATCCTTTTGTTGCGTCGCTTCCTAATAAACCAATTGATGATAAACCAAAGAGATGTCCCAAACTCGTAAGAAATACCCGGTCGAAAAAGCGCTTGCCAAACGTTAAAAAATCCCAAAAGAGAATTAGGGATCGGTGGAGGAATGTCTAGCCATTTAAGTGCTCCTATCCAAACCGTAGTGCTAGATCGACAGTGAAGAAAAAGGTGATCAATCGTCTCCACTTCATTACAAAATGAACAAATGGGATCAACGTTCATAAGGCATCCTCTAGAAAATAGAAATTCCCGAGTCGCTAACTTTCCATGGAAGAGTAACCAGTTGAAAATTTTAATTTTCGGTAAAAGACAAGCTGACCAAACTGAATTGAAGTCCACCATAGGAGCTGTCCAAATAGAGTAGCGGTAGAAAGTGTCACAATATGAGGCTGCCGAGAATTGTTTAGACTGCCCGATGTCCTAATAAAAGCTGTCATCATCAAGGTCGAACGCTAGCTACTCCGTAGTCTCATTTACAGTCGACACATTAGCTCGAAAAAGACTCACTGCTGCTTGGCGGATCTGGCTTTGGAGCTGGCAGCAGCGATCACGCTGTGAGAGACGAAGACTTCGCTTCCAAAACAGCCGGTTGAAAGAGTTTGAACCAAAAACAGTCGAGCATCCCACAACAGTTGAACATCGTTTATTGTTGCATAAAGAGTACAGGTTCGGAAAAAGATATTGTAGTGACTTATTGGCAGTCCAATTGTCATGCCAAAACGATGATAAAATTCCACTTCCAATTTGCACACGGCAATGGAGAGAAAATTGTTCCCAATTAACCTCATTCCGGATACAACACGAAACAATCGAACGCCAAATTGGAGATAAAGTGGAGTTGTCCGCATTGGCTAAATCCATCCAAGAAACAAATCCATGACTAGAAACACAAATCGAGTACCAAAGTGAGTCACGATCGGCCTTTCTAATCTTCCAAATCCACTTAAAAAGAAGGCTTGAATTGATCAAGGAAAAGTCCTTAATATTTAAACCCCCAAGTCGGTATGGCAAATTAATAGTAGCCCAACTAATCTTGCAAATTCCCGATACATTTGAGTCACCACACCATAAAAAATTCCTCATTAACTTAGTAAGTGTAACATTAATTGATGATGACATTTTATGCAGTGATAAAAAGTAGATAGGGAGGGAGGATGATACCGCTTTAATGAGTACGAGACGGTCGGCATAAGAGAGACAACGACCCTTCTAATTTGCAAGACGCTTTTTGAATTTGCCCACCAGCGGATCCCAACTTGACAAAGGCAATCTGTTGATACAAAGAGGCGAGCCAAGGTAATTAATAGGGAATTTCTCAATGCGACACCCCAACAATGTGGAACCCAATCCGAGTAGGTCATCCGAGCAGGGAACACCAAGTAGCGAACACCAAGCAGCGTGCTTTTGTGAAAATTAATTCGTAGTCCGGAGATAAGCTCGAAGCATTTGAGAATGCGAATGAATTTTCGAAGCACTTCCATGTCAGGAGGAAGAAAACAAAGTGTATCATCAGCGAATTGGAGAAGGGAAACATTTGGGTTAAAAACACCCTCTTCAATTCTTAGAAGGAGACCCTCACTGATGCTAGTGTCAATCAGTTGTTTTAATCCTTCAACCGCTAGAACGAAGATGAAAGGAGAGAGAGGGTCCCCCTATTTAATACCTCTACGAATCTAGATTGGATCGGATGACATACCATTGATGAGAATAGAGGTCGACGACGATCTTCGACAATTGGAAAGCCATGAAATCCATTTCCTATCAAAGCCCATTTTGGAAAATACCGCATCAATATAGATCCACGAAACACAGTTGAATGGCTTATGAAAGTCCAATTTCAGGACCATGCATGAACGACGTCTCGAGTGAAAATTATTTATGATCTCCGAAGCTAAAAAAGAGCAGTCGTGGGTGCTACGGCCTTTGATAAACGTAAACTGATTTTCAGAAATCAAGCCAGGTAAAATAGATTGAAGTCTCGATGCTAGCAGGTTCACAAAAATTTTATAAACTCCATGGATGAGGGAGATTGGTCTGAAGTTAGTAAGGCAGTTTACTCTCGAAATTTTCGGAATGAGAACCATGTGCGAGGTCTTGATCGTGTGTGGTAGATGAGAAGAAGAGTGAAAATCGGTGATGACGCTCATAATTTCAAGCCTAAGATCCTCCCAAAATTGTTTGTAAAAGTGGAAATTAAATCCATCCGAACCCGGCGATTTATTCTCCCCGCAATCACAAATTGTGTTCCAAACGTCCTCGACCGAGAAAGGGGCTGTCAGTAAGGCATTTTGAGTTTCCGATACACGCTTGAAATTCAGTCTTCTAAGTGAAAAAGGGACCCCAGGAGCAGCCGCAAAAATGTTGCTGTAATAGGAGCGGATTGCCGAGGTGATATCTGTCACATCCTTTAACAACGACCCGTTAACCTCCATCTGCAAAATCTGATTGTTTCGATGATTAGCCGATGCCAATCGATGAAAGAAGGAGGTGTTATGGTCTCCCAAAAGGGTCCATGAAACCCTTGATTGCTGATGGTGCAAATTCTCAAGATTACGTTGAAGCTTGTGAAGAGTGTTTTTTTCGACAGCAAGTTTGGTAGAATTGGCAGCCGTAAGGGGACGTGAAACATGGCTTGAAGTCAAATTTAAAACCACAGTCTCCTGCTCCTTAATTCTCTTCTCAAGATGACCAAAGTTGGAAGCATGCCACGGACCAATCGATTTACTCAAAAGCCGAAGTTTATAATTAATGTCACTGCTGCCGTGACTATGGCAGATTGTAGCCCACTGATGCTTGATAAATGGAATAAAGCTAGGCTCATCCCACCATAATTTAAGAGAACGAAAAGGCCTCGGTCCATTTGGAATGTTCGATCTTGATCTAAATAAGATGGCTAGGTGGTCCGAGAGACAATTGTCGAGGGTGGAAATAGTCATTGAAGGCTAAAAATCCAAAAGCTCGCAAGATGCTAACACCAGATCAATGAGCGAATAAGCAATACTATTGTGCCACGTCAGTTACGGCCATGTAAGGGAAGGTCCTGAACCTCGGAATCATGCACAAAATCTTGGAAAAAACTCATGCTAGCATATACCCTTCCACTAGACCTTTCCGACGCTTCCAACACCTCATTGAAGTCACCACAGATTAACAAATTATTATAAGTACGAACAAGAGGCAGCAGCTCCACCCACAGCATTTCGAATAACGCTATCCGTCGAACCATAAACAGCAAGCAAATGAAAGGTAAATTGGGCTAGCTCAAAGCGGAGAAGAGCCCATCTACTAGTTGACTGAATAACAAAAGAACGGATGCAAGATGAATTCCAAGTTAGCAAAAAACCACCTGAGGCACCTTGTGATGGGACAGTAAAATGTCGTTCTGGTTTATATATTTGAAACTACATGATTTTTGATATATTTAATTCAATTCGGTTATTATTGATCAATAAACACTTGCTGCCTCAAAATTGGAGCATTCATATAAGTTCATAAACTAAAATTAAACTTAAAAGGGAGAATAGGCCGCCCAACATTGCATACAAATCTCCCCATATAGGGCTGTGAAAAATTCGTGCTCGATTTAACACAAAAATGTCAATATTTTTTGTATGATATTACCCCAAACACCCCAAAATTAACATATCAATGCTGCATATTTAAATTTTGGCTACCAAATCCACCAAACTTGGCTGTAAAATTTACCTCGTTTATAAGTACTAAGTTTAGCAAAATTACTATCATGTTATTATTATAATTATAAAATAACAAAATTTTATATGGCTTTGATAATATTCATATGTAATTATATTATTAATATAGCAAAAAGATTAGCTCACTACCATCAAAATTCGTATTTTTTTGTCATAAACTTCTTAAAATGAGCTCTACAATCTTTATTATATTAAATTTAGATAGATACTGTGCTATAGTTCATATCAAATACTAGTAGTTTTTAAAAAATAATCTTAGGCAATATCTTTATACAGAACAATTTCAATTCGTATCTAATAATATATAGTAGTCTTAAAAAAATATATTTATACAGTACATTTTCAGTTAGTATCTAATAATATGGAAGTCTATTTAAAATCAATCTAAGGTAATATCTTTATGTAACACATTTCCAATTCATACGCTCTCTAGGAGAACATTATAAATAGGTACATGAAATTTAACAAAATACTACACAAATTAAGTGCTTGTAATTGAAAACTATGGCTCCTATGAATATGTCTTTAGCTTCAAAATTTTTCTATGCAGTTTTGTACATTATGATGCTTCTCAATGCAGGTAACATTAATTTTTCTTATTTTGTATTGTCAACGATTATGTATATATATATATAAAATCAATTTTATTATTTTTCTCTTTTAATTACATTACTATTTGTTTTTCAAAAAAAAAAATTGCATTACTATTTTGTGCTATGTTGTAGGAAAAAGATCCGAAGCTGTGTTGATATCTGAAGGTTCTTGTGAAAATTATCCAGATTGCAATAACCATTGCAAAGAGACATATGGTGGTCCTCAAACTACTGGTAATTGTGAAAAATTTGGGAGACGAAACATCTGCATATGCAATGTCCCAGATATTTAAATTACTATATCTTATGTTATATATTCCTGTAAAATAATTATTATTAATTATGTTTGCTATTGAAATAATACAGGAATTATTAATAACTAAAGTTATATTGTTTTGGGTATTTCAAATACTACTGACTTATATTATCAAAATAAAATATGTAATGAGAATTAGTCAATTAACAATACAACGAGCTCGAATGGTTAAGATGTTTAAATAACTAAAAATGTTCGCTTAATAATCATATAGGCGAAAAGGATTTTGGAAGAAATTATAAAACAACAACATTTGTATAACGTATATCAGAAGCTAGTGGTGATTACAATTCTCTCAACAAGAAAATCAAATTTAGAAGAGAATTTTTTTAAAAGATTGTGTATAGGAAATGGTTAATTCATTGCTCAATCGTACTTTATTTTTATAAATATAAATTTTTGAAGAGGTTGAGTTTCGAATTCAAGATCTTATAGCTTCAATTTGTGAAGTGTACTAATTAAGTTACACCCAATTGATATACTCATACATTCTGTCTTTGCAAATTTGATTATAGCAAAATAAAATAATTTATTTATAGATTGATATTAACTTTTCACTTTCTCATTGCTTGTAGTTGTTCCCTTATCTGTTGCATTGCCGATTTTGATCTTCAATATAGTAACAAACAATTGTAAACGTTTGGTTATAATATTGTTTGATGTTGAAAAAAATAAAATTTGAAAAACAATTAATTGTTCATTATTTCTTGAAACAGGCACTTAAAGTATAAAATTGATCATTTATATTACAAATTAAGTGGTTATTAATGACTAATTATTTAATACTAATATATAATGAAAGAAATTAAAATGAAAACCGAAATATTAGACCGGACCAATCGAATCGAATAATTTAATTCATTAGATTATTTCATTTATTTTGATCAAGTTTTTATATTTGAATCTATATGATTTTTGGTAATTTCGATTCCATTCCATTATTAAAAAAATAATAATATCGCCCTTGCTGGCTCAAAACTGGAGCGTGTATATATATATATATAGAATAAGTTTATCAAAGTATAAATACAATTTATTATTACAAAAAAGAAAACTAGTATAAAGTTATTATTATATTTATTTAATAACAAAATTTTATATGGCTTTGATATTATTCATATCTTTTTTTTTAATAATAAGGGGAATTGTCCATAGATTAATTGAGCACAAAACCTTACAGTTCTTGATTTTTTTTTGGAAAATACAACCAAATACATTAAAAAAATTAATTTTATTTTGCTTTTAGATACAAAAGAATCATATTTATGTTTTACATAAAATACTTTTGGTATTTATGTTTTCATTTAAAAAAAATGTTCTTCATATTTATGTTTTACATACCTTTTCCTCATACTAGTTTTCCCCACATTTTTATGAAATCTTATACCTGGTATAAGAGTAGAATAACTCCTTTATACAACTTATTAACCATTAATTTCCGCAGTTACTTTTAATATACCCACAAAAATCATCGTTCGATGACTTTTACATGATACAAGACTCTTATATCAGTTTATTACTAACTTTGCATGAATGCCTAATATTGATATATTATCTCGTATACCAGAGTGATATAATTCATTTATAAAGTTTATTGCTCCTTTATAATTATAACAATATTCCTCTCTCATGGAAAAAATCATCGTATGAAGACATATACATGGTATAAGGCCTTTGTCTTTTATATAATTTACGTCGCAACCGTATTCAAGTTTTCATAAAAAAAAAACTCATGGCATGAATATAAGTGAAGCCTAACATTACAAAAGGTGTTATTTATCACATGCCTTTCAAGTGCTCCATCAAAGCGAACTCCATTGATAATAAGCACTTGTCGCACATCCAAGAATATTCAAGCAACAATTGAGCAATAGACTTCATGTGCATAACAATCAATTGATATTTCCATTTCCATGTAACCATTAACAATTGAGTCTCAATTTACCAGATCCAACATAACCACTCGATCAAAAAAAAAAAAAAAAATGATATTGAATAAAACTATCATCATCAACTCCAATCTATCATCTGTAGCCCCACACATGACAGAACCGTGACAATTTGACACAACAAATCTCTAAAGCTCATATCTCAAGATGGAGAATTATTAAGATCAAAGATGTTAAACTCTGAAATGAAAAATAGCAATTGGTTATGCCATGTCATTTCTTCATTTCTGCTGGAGCACTTGGAATAATACGCAATGGCTCATAGAAAACCAACTCCGATTTTTCGATCTCCTACTTCTGCAACTCAATGTAAAACAAGTGAACTTTCATTGCAGACATCTAATTGGTGAGGTTATTTCATTCAATCTTCAAGTGAACTTTTTATTTCCAACAAACATTCAATATCTTCAATTGAAAGAATGATCACGAACTACTTGCCTTCAGAATGCCGTCTGACGACGCGGGCAGATGGGCGTGACGGTGGATAAATCAGTGGAGGAGCGGCGGCGGGCAAGGCCAATTGTGGTGGAGCTATTTTCGTCAAAAGATGTACAACGTCACTAGAATTGCTGGTGTCGAGATTAGGAAAAGGTTGGAATTGTCGGTGAGATATGGTTTAGGGATGAAAACAAGGAATCCAAAAGTGACATGTCATATAAACATAAATTGGGAAAAACATATTAAAATTGGATTTGTGTTGGAGATATATGGTACTCCCTCCGTCTACAAAATATTATCGTTTCAGAGAAATTTTGATTTCTCTTTTTTAATGTCATTTTGTACTTGTACTTTTTCCCTAAACTATTAGACCATTTCATTGTGTTTACATAAAAAACCCAATTATTTTTAAATGCCAAGCCAATGCTTGATGGTAAAAAAACCAAGATTCAAGCTCAGTCTATTCTCAAGTAGACCTGTTTGCGGGCCGGGAGGCCGAGCCCTGTTTAACGGGTCGGTCTTGGATACTTATTTTTTTCAAAATCCTGGCCCGGGCCCGGGCCCGGGCCCGAGCCCGAGCCCGTCAAAACCCGAATTTTTATAGGTCGGGTTTTGTTTTTATATAAATACCCAAGCCCGGGCCGAATCCGGCCCGATGAATAGTTTTATTTGGTTTATTATATATTTATACATTAAATTTAAAACTATTTAAAATTTTATATTTTATACTATTAAATTTATATACTTGATTGCAATAAATTTTACCAAATATTAAAGATTTTAAGTGAACAATGCAATTATGTTTAAAATTTAAATATATTTTGATTTATTTTATATTTTTTCTATTTAATTTAATAAAAAAGTTGATAATAAAAAAATATTCGCAGGCCCGGGCCTGGCTTGGGAATTATCTTGTAAACCCGGCCCAAGCCCGGCCCGAGCCCGAAATTCTAAAGTATGGGCTTGGGTTAATATTTTTATTAAAAAGCCAGCCAAGCCAGGCCCGGACCCTACCCGCCTGACGAACAGGTCTATTCTCAAGTCCTGCTTAAAGCCTTGGTCCAAAATGATCCGTTTTACTCCAAGCTTAAGCATCCATAATCCCATTTCTTCCCTTAACCCAAAAACGTTTCATCAAACCTCCACCCCATTTTAATTGTCTCTTTAGCCTTTTAATTTTAATTTTTATTTGTTGATTTTTCCTCTTTCTACCATTTCTACATTTGTTAATAACAATCAATTTCCTTCCCTATATTTAAGAGATTTATTCCATCTTGTCCATATGTACAACAATTAATTTATTTTGCTTTGTTTAAGTATAATTAAGATGGAATGGAATTCTATAGATACTAATGATAAGTAAAGATCTTTAAAGAGAAGAGAGATTATTATTAATCAATTGATTAATGAGATAAATACAAAAGTGAAAGTAGAAAGAATGATAGAAATACTCTTGAGGGGGGGGGTGAATAGAGTATGAGAACTTTTTGCGATTGATCGTTGAAACAGATTGCGGAATGTAATATGAGCTGTGAACGTCAAGGCCTTGAGATAAGCAGTCAAGGTCTTGAAACAGATTGTTAAGGCCTTGAAATATAAACAGTAAACAAATGAATATAAATGCGTAAAGTAAATTGCACGAGCATTTAAGGAGTTAGACTTCTAATAAGTCTACTTCTCCACCTAGGGTCTCTCACCCAACCCAAGGATTTCAATGTTATTTTATTAATTCTACCTTTAGGGTCCTATATACAATCTAGAAGAATTCCTTTACTTCTAATCCCGCTACTATATCTAGTATAACCCAATTCCCGAATTAATAAAATGATCAATCTAAACTCTCAAGCGTTTGAGTATGTAAATACTCTTAGCTATAATGATACTCTCAAAGCAATAACAACAATAATAACAAGAGAGTATAAAATAGATGAATATAGAAAGTTGAAGCCCTTGAAATCTTTGAAGCTTTTTGAGATTCTGAAACTGAGTTTTTTGTTGCTACTCTATATTCGTCTATTCAGTTCTTCAAAGCTTGCCCCTTAAATACACTTTATGAGATCTTCTAGCCGTTGGAAAGGAGATCATGTAGCCGTTAGAAATCTTCTAGCCATTTAAACAAATCTTTCAAATGATTATACAAGGATATGTTTTTCAAACAGATTTGTTATCTATTTCCTCAGCTGTTTGAATCTGAATATGGCCTTGAATTCGACCTCAATTATTATCATATATCTTTTCAAACAAAAGATAATATCAACAAAAGATAATAACAAGTATTTGAATAAAACAATTATCCACAAGATTAGTTAGATAATATCCAATAAAATATAAGCAATTATCTTAACAAAAATATCTTGGATAAACATAGTAGCCATTATTCTAAACCATAATATTGGTTTTTGTCTATCATCATCAACATAGATATTAACAATCTCCCCCTTGATGAAGACAAAACAATATGCAGTATCATAAACCTATAAGCAATATATATAGCAATATTGTACAAACAATATCCAAGTATAGCAGTATATAAAGCATTATATAATACAAAGAGTATAAAGCATGCAGTTAAAAGCTTTAAAATGTCAAGACATGTCAAGACCTTGATATAAATATCAAGACCTTGAAACAAACATATGTAACAATAATAAAGCAAAAATTGAAACTACTTATATAACAATAATGTACTTAAAATATTTCTCCCCCTTTTTGTCTCCATCAAGGAGGGAGAATATAACTGTTTGGATCAAAAGATTCAAAATTTTTTTGAAAAAGATCAAAAAGACTAAAACTAAAACTTCCTATGTCTAACATCCTCTGCTCTAGCTTCTTTCCATCTTCCATGTGCCTTGTGCATTGTGGCAGCAGCCTTCATTTCGTCCAACCTTCTCTTTTCATCATCTCTATATTTCTTGACCACTGAATATATCTCAACTGTGATGACAGTTGAAGGTGGTTTAAGAATTGGTTTGTCCCTGACTTGGCGTTCAATGTTGAGAAGAACATTTGCAGCCCTTTCCCTTGTATGATGTTCAGCATCTTCTCCCAATGGTAAAATAGATCCAGCAGTGACAAAGTTTAGAGCACCAAGATAGAAAAGTTGATTGACTTTAGCATTGACCATTTGGACAAGCTCATGAGTGGAGTCCAAACTATCCTTAACCTCATTTCTAAAGTCCATCATATTAGCATTGAGAG
>CATIWQ010734297.1:0-15677 GCA_949673415.1 Euphorbia schlechtendalii | reverse complement strand
TAGAGAGAAAATATGTATATTGTATTACTCTCTTCTTATTTTTCTTCATTACATGAAATAAATCTATATTTATAGACAAAGAACAAAAACTTGTAAGAACACAAGTTACACCTTAAATGATAGAAGTAATGGATATCAATATACATGTTACTTAGCAATAATAACATATATTTACAACACTTCCCTTTATGTTCATTTTTGTGATTAAGACATAACCTCGTTACAAACCTCACCAAGAAAACCTGTAGGAAAAATTTTTGTTTAAGGAGTGCAGTTTTTACTTTTCTTATTCGTAGGAATATGACAATGCAATATGAATATGTCTTGTTAAAACCTTTTTAAGAAAAACTCATTGGGAAAAAACTTAGCGAAGGATAAAGAGTACGTTATTAATATACATATTTTACTTCTCCTCAAATACAATGGTAAGTTCATATTCTTGAACTGACACATCTAAATATTGCGCACATGCCTTTTTGATCAAACAACACATACGAACCCTATACAGCTTCATCACTTTCTGTATTATAGCTTCATTCTGCATCATTATTGATGCGATGGAATGAAAACACAAGGAGATAAACGATAAAGATCTATTGAATGCGTCGAAGCAATAGAAATCGATCCTTTTAAACTCTTATAATACACTCGAACTAAGGGAATAGGCATAAACAAATGTTAGAACTCGCAAGAACTAGAATATAAAGTAAGAAATAAATCTCAATTTTTCATTAATAAAAAACTGAATGAATCTATTACATTCATGTCTTTTTATAGGCAAATAAAAAATAAACTCCTGCAGAAAAGTATTAAACATAAAATCCTAATTTAACTAAACTATATGAAATAAAAATAACAAATAAGATAAATAATATTAAATTTTCGGAATTATCATAAATCTAAGATTTTAGGTATCAAACATTCAATTTTGACCAATTAGGGTGGGTATACCATGCTTTATGTTTACTAGCCCGTTTCCATTCAAAAAATACTCATGCAACTTTCAAGTCGGAACTTCTTGACCAACCATCACATACGAACCAATACAACTTCATCTCTTTCTGTATTATAGCTTCATTCTACATCACGCTATCAAATATTCGATGCTCATTCTACTCAATGAAGGTCCATTAGGCCTTTTTTCATTCTTTTGATTTGTGATTCTTGTATATGTTTGATTTGAAGATTTTCCGAATGTGATTAGATTGAAAATATACGATGCTTGATGATCTATTTTATATCATTTGGAACCTGAATTTTCAATTGTTGCTAGTTTGTAATTCCATATCAAACTTTCTGCCCTTTGTGTGTTGTCTTTAACCACCATTTTCTGTTTTTTTAGTTGTACACTTTAATGCCGTAGAACACATCATAAGTATTGCAGAAATTTTCCTTTTTAGCTTTAGTCGAGTTTCGAAGATGGAAATACTTTTGTTGCTGTATTTCATAGAGTGGGTCCATCATTATATCGTTGTTATTTGTTGGCTGCATCCTTTCATTTCCTACCTTTTCAGTACTTGTAATAACACTTGTATTAAACTAGTTTCAAGAATTTAAGCAAATCTGTAGTTTCTTTTGCACCGTGGACAATTATTCCTCTTATTATATTTCTGTCGATAAAGTATATCTCCTTTTTCATGGTATGAAGTTACTTCCCCCTGTTTTTTAAGTGTGGTTCTAGAGGTTTACGCCAAAACCAATAAAACATATATTTATCAATAAAATGATTGACTTATCCTTGCTGAATTTCTCTTTCTTCTTAATTATCCATTTATAGTGTACTTAGAGCAAGTCCAATCATTTTCATCATTTTTCATTCTCAAACTTCATTTTGAAGGATCTACAGTGTTTTTTCTCCAAGCATCTTCCTCGTTTTTCATTCCCCAAATCAAATTCACTTTAGAATAATAATTTTTTATTATTAAACTTATAAAAAGAATAAGAAAACAGAATAAAAAAGCAAAAAGTAATATTATTTTATTTGAATCATCAAAAAGTAATAATATTTTATTCGATCTCCCTAAATGGAGAAGGGATCATTTCTCATACATAAATAACCTCATTTTGGGGATATACTATATGAGAAATGGTTGGATTAGACTATTACCCATATTCATTCCCCATTTTGGGAAATTTCCCAAAATGGGGAACCATTGGAGTTACCCTTACTTGATGAGAGATTTACCAAACACTCAGTTGGCATTTGGCATTTAGTCCGCAATAAAAATTTGGATCACTAATTGATTAGCTTTGCAATCTCAACCCCTCATTTTGGTTGATTACATAAGGCATGTTATATTACAAATTTTAATGGTTGCTTTGCATGTATTTCACTCTTTCTTATCATGATACAATATCAAGTTATGGAAAAGTGATGAAGACCTGCTATGAAAAAATGCTCCCTGAATCTGTTATTAGCAGGTGCTAACACACAAATTCGGAGCATAATCTTCCAATTATTATTGTGACTTGTCTATTTATTTTATTGTTTTTGCTCTGTATAGTATAACTAAATGTAGCAAAAGACACATACACTTAATATGGAAAATGGTTGGACTGGACCATTACCTATATTCATTTCCCATTTTGGAAAATTCTTCAAAATGAGGAACCACTATAGTTGCCCTTACATGATGAGAAATTTACCAAACTCTCAGTTGGCATTTAGTCCGCAATAAACATTTGGATCACTAACTGATTAGCTTTACGATCTCAACCCCTCATTTTGGTTGACTACAGAAACCATGTTATGTTACAAATTTTAATGGTTGCTCTGCTCATTCTTATCATGATATAATATCAAGTTATGAAAAAGTGATGAAGATTCTGCTTTTACCTGCTATGAAAAAATGCTCCCCGAATTTGTTATTAGCATGTGCTAACACACAAATGCGGAGTATAATCGTCCAACTATTTATTTTATTGTTTTTGCTCTTAATAGTTAAAAACTAAATGTAGCAAAAGACACATACTCTTAGAATGCATTTTGTGAGATAATAATTGTTTGATGATGAACAAAGGTGTCTTCCAGCTAAAAAAGAGAAGTCATTTGTGTTTATGTTTATCTTGAAGATTCATCCACTCATAATCTACAATTTGGGGTATAGATATTTTTATAATCTTGCGTGATGGGACATGCCTTTTTAATTGATTTGTGAAATGATTTTTTAATATCCCCTAACTAGTATTTATTGGTTGGATGAACAATTGTGGAAACTTATATTATGGATTGAAACTTGTGACATGGCTATATCATGTATTGAATTTATTTTTCTGCAGCGTTCAGATTCAGTGTTTTGTGTGAAATTGGGGATTTTTAGATTTGGATTGGAGAATGAGTTTTGTTTTATAAGAAGCTCATTAATGAGCAACAAAATATGGTCAGTAATTTTTAATCTTGTGAATTTGGTTATGGGTTTTCTTCTTTTTTGTGATAACAAGAGATTTTGTTTTTGTTTTATTGGTTTGGAAATTATTGTCTTGTTAGTTTTACAAATGCAACTCTAATAAAATGTGATACTTGGGTATGGAGATGCAAGTATCAAAACAAGCTTTTTTTTATTAAGGCATTTTGACTTGTTTGATTGCTCTTTTTTCTTGAAAATGCCGCTAGAAATTCTAAGGTACTAAGGTTCTACCAAAAGTTCAATAACCTTGCTGGAATAGTTAGGAAAATTATTTTGGTTATGATTTTGAAGACAACTTAACATTTGATTTGTATATTTTCTTAGTTGAAGAATGATCATTGATTTGTCTAAACAAATTGTTGGTTAGGGAAATTTTTTTGGTTGTGATTCTTAGCATGCTATTTTATTTTATGCAAAAATGGTTAAAAAACTATTGATCTTGTTAAAGAAAGTGGTCTGTCAAATGGTGCATCATTGTAGGTGAGGTGGTAAGTGGAAGTGTAAAGATATTGAGCGGAATGAATAAATACAAATTGAAGGATTTGGAGAATGGGATAAAAGCATTAAAAGTAAAAAAAATAGACATTGTTAATGAAGCTGACTCTAAGATGGTAAAAAGACACTCAAGATCGCCAAAAACAGTTGAAGATGTAAATGAAGCTAATAAAAGCATGAAAGTTTCTCAATAAGAAAACGAATAAGTAGAAAAAAGATTAGTTTGGTCCTATCAGATTCTGGAAACCTTAAATCCTTCTAGAAAGAATCAAGGAGTTGATCGAAACTCAATTTGAGATGACGTGTGAAGGTCACATCCCGACACATGATAGAATGACTCTTGGAAGACATTTTATTCGCCTTAATTGATATCAATAAGAATTTAAAGAAATAAAGACAGCAAAACTCAGTTATCAGAGTTTATGGTTCCCCAAAAACATGAAAATTTTTCTTCGATAATTTAGTGTAAAGTTTCATAATCTTCATGCAAACGTGATGTTTATCGGGGAGGGATTGCTAACTATAGATGATATTAAGTTTGAAATATGCCCCAAGTTGTAAATAGGGAACAATGAGAAGGGGCGATTAAGAATAACATTAGATAGGTTTTCATTGATCAATCATGCTCTAAGCAACCCTTAGATAACTTTTAAGAACTTTAATCAGTTAATGGACTTTAAATAATTAGGGATTAAGTTTAAGTCCAAAAAACATGGTGGTGGATCGTCTCACCATCAAACCGTTTTTTTCAGATCATGATGATTTGCTTCTATTGTACATCATGTCTTATTTAACAAGAAAATGTTATGACAATTTCTTCATGGTCTACTATTTTAGAACTTCGCATATTCGAAGTAAAGTTAAAAAAAGCAACCGAAAAGCCAAATTCAAATTTGAGTTAAGTGTTCTTCGTATTTCAACATTCACGTCAATGAACGTACTGAGAGTAATAGCAAATAATTTCATCCTATTAATGATTATTTTGCTTACAAAATTACAAGAAAACATGTGAGATAATAGTTGACCATTTCTGATAAATTTTGTTAAACTTGTTTAATTAAACATTTATTTTTATTAACATTCATATCTCTATTATCAACTACATTATCTTATTAATGTTTCTATTTGTTCAACATGCTTTTTTCAACATTCAACCTCAAAACTAAATATTAATTCGAACACCTTAACTACTCATGTTGAACTACTTACCTGCCAAACTATAATATTGACAAATTGAGAGAGATAAAAGAATACCAAATGATATGGAATCAGAATTTAATGCATATCATTAACAATTACTTGATTAAATCCCATACCAATTAATATTTCTTCACTAATTTTGGTCTCTTCAAGTCCGATGAGCTCAAATTTTCAATTATTATGACATTTTCTCTGGTTCTTTCCCACTTCCCACAATTATCAAGTTCCAACTTCATTCCTATCTCAATATGCATTTTATCCACTCAAAGACATTGTTTCCCACACGAATGTTGAAAGTATTACAAAAGTATAATTAAAACGATCTGAATGATTAGATACAAGAATGAAGAGCATGCAAACAGGACATTGAACACAAGATATTCAGTGATTAGGTGCAAGATGGCTAAAGGGTCATAAGCGGATTTCCTTTTAAGGGTCATGAACAGATTTTCTGTACATTTTTTAAAGAAATCAGTTATTTTTCTTATCATATAATTAGTATAAGAATGATATGTTATTTTCATATTTGAGATAAGAACAACTTAATAACTAAACTAGCATACTATAAGGAATGGTTTAAGGTGTATATTAGTTTCAACAATTACACTCTACTTGTTTTTCTTTACAATGTTGTCATTTTTAATTTTTCACATGCTTTTAAAGAGTTATTTATGCAAGTAATTGTGAGTTAAGATTAATATGCATTTTTTAACATTTGGTAGTGGTATTTTTTTTATCGCTAGCTTTAAAGTGGAGATCATTGCTAAACCAATTGCAAATCTTTACAAAGATTTGTTTCCTATACGGATGTTGAAAGAATAACAAAATTATAATGTAAACCTCTTTGATTTGAATGATGAGATACAAGAATTGATAGCTCAAAGATAGAAAATTGACCACAAGATAGAAGTCCAAAAACTTCAAAAGGGTTTAGAGAAGTAAAAATTTGGATAAAAAAAGATGATATAGTCACCTCTAAAATTAATAAATTTTTTGCCAACATAAAGATTCGCACAACAACTAGAAATTTTATTAGCCGTTGTAGAGATAAATGTAAGGTAGCTCAACTACTTAAGCTATTACATCAGTTGAACGAAACCAACTTATAAGACATCTGTAATTGAACGAAACCAACTTATAAGACACCTGCAATTGTAAGTGTAAGCTGTTACATCAGTTGAAAGAATCCAACATAGAATGCTATAATTTTGCAATTGTACTTTCGAAAAAAGGAGGATTGTAGAAAAGGCAGATGGAGTAGATTATGAGTTAATCAAATATGTAAGAGCTTGTCAATTAAATGGGAATTTTTTTAATATAAAAATAAAATTGCTTGCATGTATAAGCTCATTTAGCTATAAAAAAAACTATTTTGATAATGCATTTGTGCTCTACTATATTAGGAATACACAGATAAAAAGTGCGGTTTAGAAAAACAAACCATATGCCAAATTCAATTTGAGTAACAGGTTCTTTGTATTTGATCATTTATTATCAATGAACATAATAAAAGTAGTAACAAGAAAGCTCATCCTCTTAAAGATTATCTTGTAATATTAAATTAAAGAAAACATGTGATAAAATTTGACCATTTCTCACAAATTTTATTTAAGTTGTCTAATTAGACATTTATTTTTACTAACATTCGTATTTATTTTTATAAGTGTAATTTAGTTTTGAAGATTTCAACAGCAATAGTTAAGGAGATTCAATAGAAAATTGGTAAGAGAGGAGCCACAGGGAGATAGAGAAAGAAGAAAGAGTGAGGGAGTGAGAATAGGGTCAAATGGTGAAGGAGAAACCACAATATTTTTACTGCTTTACATATATTACTCATCCTTACTATTCATTTTCCTTTAATTCTTCTTCCCCTTATTCTTCTTCGTCATGGCTTCTAAAGGCATTATTAGCTTGGAAGAAATAAAGAACGAGAATGTTGATCTTGTATGTCTCCCTTTCCTTTTCTTTTCGTTTTTCATCATTTTTCAAGTTCATCCTATCTGTGTTTGAAATTGATAATTTGCGATTCATTAATTGAATGCCAATTGGCTTCAGGAACGAGTTCCAATAGATGAAGTATTCCAGCAGCTTAAATGTAGTCGAGAAGGTTTATCGTCGGAAGAGGGTGATACTAGGCTGAATTTGTTTGGCCTCAACAAGCTCGAAGAGAAAAAGGTTGGATTCTTATTTTTGAATTGGAAATTAACAAAAACAAGTTTGGACATGTGCTTGATTTTTTCTGCCCAAATTACACACTGATTTATCATAATAATGTAGAGAAACACATTAAATCGTGAGAAATTTGATGACGTTGGATAAAATTTAAGATTAAAAATTGCTGTGAAGTAATTTTTTAATCAAAGGCATTTATGTTTTCTAGAGGCTTTAACTAATATTTTGGCTGGTAGATAACAAAACCTTTCTTTATTTTTTCAATGTTGTACTCTTTAGTTGTGTTAAATATCAATATCTATTTATTTGAATATGACAAAAGTGAATAATGTAACAGGAAAACAAAATATTAAAATTTTTGGGGTTTATGTGGAACCCTCTTTCATGGGTGATGGAATTAGCTGCTATCATGGCAATTGCATTGGCCAATGGAGGGGTAAGTTTTAATGGACTCTCTTAGCCTGATGTTGTTTTATTTGTTCTTTTACATTGTGTTGGCTTAATCTGGGAGCAATATCGTATTTTGTAGGGAAAGCCCCCAGACTGGCAGGATTTTGTAGGTATTGTGGCATTACTTGTCATCAACTCCACTATTTCTTTCGCTGAAGAGAACAATGCTGGAAACGCTGCAGCTGCTCTTATGGCTGGTTTAGCCCCTAAAACCAAGGTATTAATTACCTACACATTCAACTAATCTCAAAGAATCACTACTCATGTGAATAGTTATAGAAGATTGCCCTTGTTATCGACAACATATTAGGTACTAAGAGATGGAAGGTGGAATGAACAAGAGGCGGCTATCTTGGTGCCAGGAGATATTGTCAGCATCAAATTGGGAGATATTATCCCAGCAGATGCTCGTCTCCTGGAAGGAGATCCTTTAAAGATCGATCAGTCTGCATTAACTGGCGAATCATTACCTGTGACGAAAAATCCAGGTGATGAAGTGTATTCGGGTTCTACTTGTAAGCAAGGAGAGATTGAGGCTGTTGTCATTGCCACTGGTGTGCACACTTTCTTCGGGAAAGCTGCTCATCTTGTTGACAGCACCAACAACGAGGGTCATTTCCAGAAGGTGTTGACAGCAATCGGGAACTTTTGTATTTGTTCGATTGCATTGGGAATGCTTATAGAGATAATAGTTATGTACCCGATTCAAAAGAGGAAGTACAGAGATGGGATTGATAATCTTTTGGTGCTTCTCATTGGAGGTATTCCTATTGCCATGCCTACAGTGTTGTCTGTGACGATGGCCATTGGTTCTCACCGCCTTTCTCAGCAAGGCGCTATCACTAAGAGGATGACAGCTATCGAAGAAATGGCTGGAATGGATGTATTATGCAGTGACAAAACTGGAACTCTCACTCTCAACAAGCTGACAGTTGATAAGAGCTTAATTGAGGTTATTTCTCCTAATTACATTACATTACGTTACTAACCAGGAGAAATTTATATATAAGTTATTTTAATTGATCGATATCATCGTAGGTATTCGCTAGGGACTGTGACAAAGACAGCGTGATTTTGTATGGTGCCAGAGCTTCCAGGGTTGAGAATCAAGATGCTATTGATGCCTGTATTGTTGGTATGCTGGGCGACCCGAAAGAGGTATCTCAATATGATTTTCACCTTTAGTAGGGATTGCCTTGTACTTTAGTGAACTTTTTTTAAGGCTTCCATGGTTATAGGCAAGAGCAGGAATAAATGAGGTGCATTTTTTACCATTTAACCCAGTGGGCAAGCGAACAGCTATAACATACATTGACTCTGATGGAAGTTGGCACCGAGCTAGCAAAGGAGCACCAGAGCAGGTTATTTATCATATATTAGAATTATAATTTACTCACTTTTTTTTGTCAAAATATAGCTTGTATATCATCATTCATGTTATATATTAAACAAACTCTCTTCCAGATCATTGAATTGTGCAACCTCAGGGAGGATGTAAAAAGGAAAGCTCATGATATCATCGAAAAATTTGCAGAACGCGGACTTCGATCATTAGCAGTTTGTAGACAAGTAAGTTGAACTGAATCCTTGAGTGTTTCGTATAATTTATGATTCGCAACTTACAAGTGTCCTTGTATCATCTTCAACCATATAACATTTACCAACATTCAATTTGCAGACTGTACCAGAGAAAAATAAGGAAAGTTCCGGAGATCCATGGGAATTTGTTGGTCTCTTGCCTCTTTTTGACCCTCCAAGGCATGACAGTGCAGAGACAATCACTCGTGCTCTTAATCTCGGTGTTAATGTGAAGATGATTACAGGAGATCAACTTGCCATTGGCAAGGAGACTGGCCGTCGCCTCGGAATGGGAACTAACATGTATCCCTCTTCTGCTCTCCTCGGCCAAACCAAAGATGAGTCCATCGCTGCCCTTCCCGTGGATGAACTTATTGAAAAGGCTGACGGTTTTGCTGGTGTCTTTCCCGGTAAATTGACCATTTATCCCTTATTTCGTAGAAAAAGAAAATTCAGACCCTGTTTTGCAAATGAGGAAAACAACAAGATACTTCTTTTAAAGTTTTCCCTTGATTCAATATGCGACAAGATGAACAATTTTTTTCTCGTGCTGTTGCAGAGCACAAATACGAGATTGTGAAGAGGCTGCAGGACAGGAAACACATATGCGGGATGACTGGAGATGGTGTGAATGATGCCCCAGCTTTGAAGAAGGCGGACATTGGAATTGCAGTGGCTGATGCCACCGATGCAGCAAGGAGCGCTTCTGATATAGTGTTGACAGAGCCAGGATTGAGTGTGATAATCAGTGCCGTGTTAACTAGTAGAGCCATATTCCAAAGAATGAAGAACTACACTATCTATGCAGTTTCCATCACTATCCGTATCGTGCTAGGCTTCATGCTGCTTGCACTCATTTGGAAATTTGACTTCTCCCCTTTCATGGTTTTGATCATCGCCGTACTCAATGACGGGACGATCATGACCATTTCCAAGGATCGAGTGAAGCCATCTCCCCTCCCTGATTCTTGGAAACTCCAAGAAATATTTGCTACTGGGGTTGTCCTTGGTGCCTACCTAGCTATCATGACCGTCGTGTTCTTCTGGGTAGCTGATAGTACCGATTTCTTCTCGGTAAATTATTTTGTAATTAACACATTTAATACACCTCTTCTCATGCCTTAGTGATAACTATGATTAAAATATTTTCAGGAGAGGTTTGGTGTAAAATCCATAAGAGGTAACCATAATGAACTGACAGCTGCAGTGTATCTTCAAGTGAGCATTGTGAGTCAGGCGCTCATCTTTGTCACTAGATCCCGCAGCTGGTCTTATTTGGAGCGGCCTGGCTTTTTGCTTGTGTTTGCCTTCGTCATTGCACAACTTGTGAGTTAGTTAGTTAGTTACTTAGTTGAATTAAACGTGATAATTAATAATTTAATATCCAACTCAGATTGCCACAGTCATTGCTGTGTATGCCAACTGGGAATTTGCAAAGATGAAAGCCATCGGGTGGGGATGGGCCGGTGTTATTTGGCTATACAGCGTCGTCTTCTACGTACCTCTCGATATACTCAAGTTCTTTATCCGATACGCATTGAGTGGAAAAGCCTGGAACAACATTGTCCAAAACAAGGTATAGTTTGGGATTTTTGCTGTAGTAAATTAGAAATAAAACATTGTCACTTATTATTTTATGCGTTTCTTTCATTTGAAGACTGCTTTCACTAACAAGAAGGATTACGGAAAGGGAGAAAGGGAAGCGCAATGGGCTACAGCTCAGCGTACTCTTCACGGATTACAGAACAATAACCCTGAAATGTTCCAGGATAAGAATTACAGGGAATTGACTGAGATTGCTGAGCAGGCCAAGAGGCGTGCAGAAGTTGCAAGGTAATCACCCTTAAACCCTTTTTCTTCAACATTTTGACAGGAAAATGAAAGATATGTAATTTTGGGGTAAATGCAGATTAAGGGAGCTTCACACACTGAAAGGGCATGTGGAATCAGTGGTGAAACTCAAGGGACTTGACATTGATACTATCCAGCAGAATTACACTGTTTGATTGCCATTTCACAGACAGTGAGTGAATAATCTCTGCATGTGGCTGAGGATTTTTTATTTGGAAGAAAGGAGTTAGCAGAGATATCAAGATTGCATTGCTTTTTCTTTTTCTATTTTCAGGATAAATACTTGTTTTCTTAAAATTAAGGTTAGCAAATGAGAAAAATATATATTATTATTCTATTGAGAAATAAATAAGTGCGGTAGCGTGCATGTATTCTTGTTTCTGTTACAATATTTTTCGATGTAAATCATCGATGTAATACCTTTTTTTTTATGTATGTATTGGCTACAACAATGAAGCCAGACAGCTATAGAGGGACGTTTTAGTCCATTTTTTTTTTATCATCAGGTGTTGTTACTGATCTGAATGTTGAATTTGTTTCATGCTATTTAATTCTTAGGTCTCAATATTTGCTCTTGTCTTCAGTGGCGGAGCCAGACTCTAAGGCTTGGGGGTACGATTTCAAGATGAAAATAAGTAAGCAGTAGAAAGATAACAATTAACGTAGTGAATTTTCGGTTGAAAGAAGAAAGTAACTATCGTATATATGTTATTACTCCCTCGATTTGTCATTTTAACTCAATCATCAAAACCAATAAAATATTTATTACATTATTAGGACAATTTTATCCTTTATATTTTATACAAAAATTCTCTTTCTTTTTAATCATTACTCAAAATCAATCATCCCTTTCATAAATAATACATGGGCAGTATCCAAAAACTAGTATAAAAAATGCATAGATATTCTAAAGCGATAAACTTTTAAAAAAATCACAAAAAGGCTAAAATGACAAACTTTTGGAAATGGAAGGATTTGCAAAACTAATATACATAAATCAGTGTTTTAAAAAGCACCAGGCGCTAGTCGGGCGGTCGAAGATGAAACAGGGCCTAGGTGAGGATTAATCGGGGCCTAGGCGGACTTACGTGCTAGTCGTCAGGGTTTAAGAGCTAGGTGTAGTCAAGCGACGACCCTCAAAATAGAGGATAAGCGGGCCCTTTTAAAACAATTCATAAATCAGTGGTTGAGCTTGAATATTCCGGCTAGGCGATGCACTTTAACAAGAAAAACCAAAAATGGCAAATAGTGGAAGAAGAATTACATGTGTTTCAATGTTAAATTTCATTTGTTTTAAATATTAACGTCAACAAATTATCTTTTTTAATGTATTTTATATGAATCAAAACATTTTTCGAGAAAAATATATAATGATTTGAATTATCTTATTTTGTACTTTTTATTTTATGATAAATGATATGACTTATCATATTATTTTAGCATTTAAGAATATTTAAAAGTATATTAATGGAAATAAAAAACAAAAAATCAAATAAAGAAGGGAAACAATTTGTCAAAGAAATGATGAAATAAGTGGAGGAAAAACATATAAAGAGGGGAAATGTTGAGTGTAGAATTGAATTTTCGGATTTAGAGTGAGAGCACATGTGCCCCATCTACTAGGGTACACTTCATAATTGTTATGATTTAACACATCTATAATATATCACATTTTAAACTTATTATTACATGTAAAAGGAATATTCCTGTGATTGGTGGGGCACATGACCTAGGTACTTGTCTATAGGGGTCCTAACCCCCACCCCCAACACACTTTTCATTTGTAGCATATATGCATATAGTTGAATTGCAATGACATGGTAGGTGGATGGAGAAGAAACCTGTTTGATGTGAGATTGAGCCCCTCCTTTCAGAAAAATTGTTTTCATTTTTCCTTTTTCACTCCCTTTATTTTCTTTTATTTGTATCCTCCTTTTTTCGTTTTACGTTTTTCCCTCGTACATTCTTTATTTCTTTTACTTTTATGTTCTTATTTTTATAATTTTTCAATTTCAACACTACAAGTTATTAGAAACTAATAAATAAATTCAATTACCAAATTACATTCTTAAATATATTACTCATTTTACATTATTTAAACATCAGATAAATTTTTGTTAAATTCAATCTAAATACTTTAGGATGAACAATGCTTTCAATGTAAATAACTCATGGAACAAATAATACAAATCAAAACTTAAATCGATTTGAATTTTTTGATAAATTGTTGTTTTTAGTTTAATAATTTATTTTGTATTAAATTATATTTTACCGTAAAATTTTGTTATAAAGTTACAAATATAAATTGAATTGAGTTTTAAATTGTGTCGTAGTTTTAAATTGAATTGAATTTTATAGATTAACTTTTGAAAGCCAAACATTTTCGTTTAAAAAAATTACTTTTAAATTGTCATTTTTATTATTGAGTATTGGAATATAAATCGAAACTTCCATTAATACATTATAGTGCATTAGTTACGTTTATTAAATTTTAGCCCCCCCCCCCCTCATCTTGGACCTTGGATCTGCTACTGGCTATCTTGAAGAACAGATATATGTTGAGCAACCTGAAGGATTCATTGTGAAAGGTCATAAAGAGAAGGTCTATTTATTGAAGAAGGCATTGTACGACAGGGCTTGGTACATCATAAAAGATGAATATCTGTTGAAGTTAGGCTTTGTGAAGTGTCTAAGTGAATCCACTTTATACATTAAATGTGATAGTGCTGAATTCATTGTGATTTCCTTATATGTTGATGATCTTTTGGTCACTGGCAGCAAGCTTGAGTTTATTCAACATTTCAAGAAAGATATGATGTAAGTTTTCGAGATGACTGATCTTGGAAAAATGTCATACTTTCTTGGAATGGAAATTAAGCAAAGTGAAGGTGAAGTTTTCATTTGTCAACATAAATATGCAAAGGAAATCTTGAGAAAGTTCAACATGGATAACTGTAAAGTGTATCTACACCTATGTGTAAAAAAGGAGAAGATTTTACAGGGATAATGGAAGTGAAAAAGTGGATGAGGCACACTATAGAAGTCTGATTGGCTGCTTATCATACCTCACAGCAACAAGACTCGATATATTATTTGTTGTACGTGTTCTTTCAAGATTTTTAAATTGAGCTAATGAGTCTCATCTTATTGCTGCAAAAAGAGTTCTTTGATATGCCAAGGGAACCTCAAGTTATGGATTTCAATTCTGTTCTTCAACGAATTTCCAGTTGCGAGGTTACGCTAATAGTGATTGGTGCTGATCGTTTGATGATGAGAAGAGGACATCTGGTTTTTGTGTTAGCTTTGGATCAAAAATATTCAATTGGAGTTTGAAGAAGCAAGAGATTATAGTACAATCAACTGCTGAAGCAGAATTTATAGTGTCTACAACAACAGTTAATCAAGCTCTGTGGCTGCGAAAAATTCTTAGTGATTTAAACTTCGAGCACTAAGATTATGGTGGATAATCAAGCAACAATGACCATATCTAATAATCTAGTATTTCATGGAAAAACAAAGCATTTCAGCATTAAACTTTTCTTCATCAGATATGTTCAAAAAGATGGTGCAGTGCAGCTCAATCATTGCAAGACTAAAGATCAGCTCGTAGGCATATTTACGAAACCTCTTTCATTGAGTATGTTTGAAGAGTATTACAAGCAGCTATTGTTTGGAGTGATGTGCGTAACTACTCTTGCAACCAATATTCTCATAGTGTTATTGTGTAGAATAATGAGCTTCATGTTGTATAACAGTTTATTCTTGATTCAAATAGTATATCAGTTGGTGTAGTAACTGCTTTTTAATTTTAGCGCCTTTCTTCTTTCACTTTTCTTTTATTATTCTTGTTGTGGACTGGTTATTGATCCTCTATTCATTCAAGCATTGCTGCCCATATCAGGTTAGTTATTTGAAATTAGGATTTGATAGACATAATTAGTTTCTTTGTGAAATTGGAGATTATTTATTGTTTTTTTAAAGCTAGTTTAGTTGAAAAGCAGTCCAAGAGCATCCTTTATTTCTTTTGAAATATGTTGATACCAATATTATGTTGGAATAAAATGGAGTCTTTAACCTGATTTAGGTGGGAAAATACCCTATTAAACAAACAGGTTTGTAACTAAATGTTTGTTACTCTGCATTTGTTCTTACTTTCTTTTTTCCATTTTCAACTTATGCTTTAACTTGTTTAGTGTGCTTTTTTTTAGTTTTATGCAGGTTTTCCTAGTTCATGTACTTTGCTATATCCTCATTTGGTTTATGGGCTACTTTTAGTCTATTTGACAATGTTTGCTTAAGGTAGAATAAGTTATTAATTCAAATTCTGCTCATACATTTTTTATAGGTGCAAGCTCATAGATCTTATGCAATGGTTTATGATCGTTTGTGAGATACCCTTAACTTCTTCGGTTGCATTTCTATGAACACCAGCTCGGATAGTGAAGTCAGCAGCCATTTTGTAAATTATAAACATATATACTTTTAGTAGCGTTATTTTTAGTTTGTATAGTATTATGTATTTTT
>CATIWQ010734281.1:0-13093 GCA_949673415.1 Euphorbia schlechtendalii | reverse complement strand
AGACACAAATAAGGATGACAAGTTGTTCATTAATGTGCTTCTTCATAATCTTCAATGGCCACAACTCGTAGTATTCACTTCTCAGCAGCACATAAGATTCACAAAACAGAGCTTTAAGCTCAAAGGAGAGAGACTGGACCTCGAAATTTCCAGCCATTAATTCCAAAAATCTAGTGGTGACTAGTTGCTTAGGCACTTCAGTCTTGAATTGAAATGCATAATGTTCTGATAGTTCTTCAAGATTTAAGCTGATTACAACATTCTTCCTTGATGATCTTGTAACGAGCTTGATGGTAACATCTTCCAGTGGGCCAAGAGCAACAATCTGTTCTTCAATGGAATTTAAAATAAAAAATTACAGCAATTATACTCTTCCTACCAAATATAATCTCACTGTGTAAACTGTCCCACAAATGATTGATATTAACTCTACCCGTAGACCCAACACAAACAATTTGCTTCACCCCTACTGCCTTAATATTTTGATTTTTCCTACCAAACTCCATGGAAATAAACTGGACCAATTGAATTATAATTTCTCTTATCATGCTTCTTGTCCTGGTGCTTCCAGTAAGCTCAAACTCGCCAACATACAATTTAGATTCCCAAAGAGAGCCAACTTCATCACTCAACCCAGATAGAATATTGATGATAGAAGGGGAAAGACAGTTTTCTCTGCATACATCAGCCTTCAGATAACCTTGGAGTGTTGATTTAAGAAATCTAAACTCTTGATGATAACTTCTCTCTTTCATAATCTCTATAGAATAAATAGCCTCGTTCAATCCATCACCAAGCCAAGTGCACAAAGAAGTATCATAAGCCAAAACATTGTAAGGATTCCAGCCAAGATTCTCCCACCCTCCAACAAGATGCAATAAGTATCAACATCGGCCCTAGCTGAATTGCAAGCAACATGAAATAACTGTACAGCATCACAAGTTATCCCTTCCTTTCCAATAGCACTCAGCAACGAATTTAAGGCTACAACATCGTTCTTAAACTCGTATTGATCTATTAAATCAAGGTTCTTGGATGTGTCATTTAATTTATCAGCACAAATATAACAACAAGAATCAGAAGCAAAAGAAACTAATGAATTCAATACATCATTTTTTATGAACTTGATGGTATTCCACATAGCATCAACCAGATTCTTCTTGCCTAAAAGATCAATAATAGCAAACAATAATGATTGTGTGAGATCAATTCCATTGACCTTTTCTTCTTAATCAAACATGTTGATCATGTTTAGAAACAACTCAGGAATGCAGCAGAAATTTGTGACTGAAACCAAAGCAAATTGGGCATACTCGAAATAAATCAAAGACCACTCCTTCAAACAAAAGAGATTGCACAGAATTCTAAGCTCTGGATTTAGGGTGCTCATTTCCTGCTCAGACCCAATTGCACAGGGAGTGATCGATCCTTCCATTTCAGAGTTCACTAGCTCAATTGAACAACCAACAGCTTTATAACTAGCAAAAGTCAATTCAGAAGCACCAGATTCCAATGCAAACACAACAGCACCATCACAAATCCCCCAATTTCTTATCATTCAAAGCTATGTCAAGGTGCATTTACCATAAAAAGATACAAGAAGCCTAGTTAAAGGGTAAATGATTAATTAAAATACAAAAACTTCAGATGAATATAATTTCCTCGCTCATCAGTTGCACATCCAGTTAAAATAACTTACTAGACAGACAGATGTAAATGTAAATCAACTAGTACCTCAGGATTTGATATGTATATGAGACCAAGAGCTAAAGGGGCTGCACGACGGATATTCAGTTCCTCACTCTCTAAATGATGTTTCAATGTTTCAAGCCCCATGTCTTCATTCATCGCTATTGCTGCAATTCCAAGCAAAGCGGGTCCTTGATGTGTTCCACCCTTCTCCACATGTTTGGTGAATTTATGAAGAAGTTCATGTACCTAAAACAGAACAAAATCGGCAACTTAAAAAATGATTTCAACATGGAACACAGCGACCATTTGTTTTAAAAATAAATAGACATTGATTGCATACCTTGTGAATATTTCCAATCCCAGCATAAGTACAAGACATCACAGTCATGTCACAATATGCACTTATTTTTTCATTCAAACGTGCTAAAACGCTTTTTGCTGTGTCTGGAATATCCTGCAAAACATTAAAACACACATACATATAGAATGTAGACAAAGTTGCTTTGATTGATGGCAGTGAAGCAAAAAAGGGGAAAAACATATAGAAACTTCCTCAAGCGGTTGTAAAATGTACCTGCTTTCCAAGGCATACTATACCAAGGCCAACATGCAAGAACCGAGCAAGAGGTTCCTGCAATTCTGACTCACTTCGTCTCTTTAGTGGACGTGTTATAGCTTTTGCTGCTACTTCGTCACAGGAACCAACGAAAATCAAATCGAGTGATATAGCAGCAAAAGCAATCACATCAAGGGGGGAATTGTCATTTCTTAATAAAAGAGACAACAATTCCCGCATCTGTAAATCATATCAAAAAATAAGATTCAAATAGAAACAACTGTGACTACAAACCACACAACATTACCAGTGATGCATCTGTTAAAACGAGTGAACCAAACACTTATAATATCAGTTACCAACTGTCTAATGTCAGGTATTGAGACAATTAATTAGTGGGCAAATAGTTATTAGTGATTTATAATTGCAAATCCTAGATAATATGTAATTAGGGAAAATTGCCATTTTGGCTGGTTTGTTAGGCTATTTTGTCTTGTTCTGGACAGCTGTCATTAGGGTTAGGAACCTCTGCAATATTAACCGTTTGTAAGGAATGAGAAAGATATCAATGAGTTAATCAAAATCAGAATATCATCTCCCTATTGTCTTCTACTTTAATTCTCTCTAATTTCTGTCTATTCTACCCTAATCTGTTCTTTCTATCCTTTATTCTATTATCTAAATCTTCCTCTATTCTGTGCTTTCTACTCTCTATATATTATTTCTAAACAAGTTCAGGTCACTAATGTGACATCTAACAAAAGGAGAAGCAAATACCTTTAAGTTCTGAGAACCTGCATACGCAATCCCAAGGCCCATTATTGCTCCGATTTGGATAGATGAGTCTTCATTATCAACATATCGACAAAGACGAGCAAGTACCTGACAAAAGGAAAGAACATTGTCATAAAAGATACACCACCAGCCATGTACTGTGTTACGATTCCCGTTGAAATCAAATAACATACAAGATGATGTTTTATACTACAATTGGCGATCCCGACTCCCATTAGGGCACCAGCTATGACATGGTTGTCATTTGTGTCCAAATATTTATTAAATTGCGCAGGCCCATAGTCCCCACTCCACAATAAGATCATACCCTGTCATGAGTAACAAATGTGAGAAGTTTGTTCTCATGGAGCCATAGATGAGTGATTTCAAATGTTAAAGGAATTCATACCACACTTGCAGCAGCACTGGCCTTTTCGTGTTCTTTGTGATTTAAAATCCAGTTTACAGAAGAATTGCCGCTAGAAGATTCTGATGGCATCACTAAGTTGTCCTGTGATAAAATATACAACAAGAGATAAAGATTAACCTGCAAATCCTCAATAGATATGCTACCCTTAAAATTACTATACCTGACCAAATCCAGCATTTACAAATGCATTGACAAACATAGCAGCCAATTTTTTTCTAGCAGAAACACTGGCACCCGCGCTGGCCACTCCATCAAGCAAATGTGACTACAAAAATGAAGTATGTGTTGAATAATGTACAGCCTGAATATATACATAGCTTCCTAATTAGCTAAAAAATAATATACAGCTGCTGATTAATTCCTATTTAGCATAATTAGGGAGCAAATCTGTCCACATTTAATTGTAAATGATTTGTATTTACTAGTCTCCTTACTCATATACGTAGCACTAGTATAAATACATGTTAATGTATAGTGATTATTCACCAGAGAGAAATATAATTCTATTTTCTCATTCCAAAAACCTTTAGTATGGAGATTATGGAATTGGCAGAGAGCTACATCTGCAGATATTGCAAGGAACACTTTGAAGATGTGCACATTGATGTAAACTAAAATTGTGTACTCAAAATTCATACCTCATAAATGTCTTCTGGAGATTTGGGTTTCATGACATCATATTTATCAGCAAGGGTCAAATAATATTCACTTAACTTGAAGTTGTTAATAATATCTTGCATTCTGCTTCTAACATCATTATCAGCACACATTTCATCATTGAGTATACGCGGAATACCCTATGTATGTCAAACACCAGTTAGTAATCAGAAACTTCACTTATATTGCTGTAAAACAAACGCCAACGGCATATCTTACATGTCGAGCAATAATGCAACACAACTGCATCTTCCGGAGCAAATCACCACATGCTGTAAAAACTTGCTTCACAATCTGGCAAACAAATGAATTTGAATTGTTAGAATTAACTAAAAACAATCTATGTCAATCATTCAGGAATCTAAATCACTAGAAAGTAAGATTTTCTTATAATAATAGCCTAACCTCCTTGTCTTTCCGCAATGCAATTTGAAGTGCATTTGAATATTCTTCAACCTAGAGTTAATATGTTTTTAGCAAATAAAAGAGACTACATAAAATAGATGGAATCAAAACTGGATGCAACTGCATATTACATTTATTAAAAGTTCAATGGCTTCAGATTCAGCATTAATCTGCAAAATACAAACTATTATATTCTTCGATAGCAAAATGAACTAATTCTAAGAAGCACGTGGTATTTGGGGATTTAAAACAAAATAAGACTCAAATCACCTGTACTTATGATAATGTCATAATATAATTTACCTTAATATAAAAACCAACAATCTGTGTCACAAGTTCCAACAAATCGCCAATAGAGGCCACCTCACTCTGCAAATTTGAAAATTGGAAATAGAAAATGTTTCATCTCACATGCCACAATTCATCGTAATAATTAGGTCAACATCATTTACAGTAAATTTTCAGATCATTTGTGAAGGATGGGATGGATTTCTAACCTTTCTCTTTACATACTCATCGGCACAATCTCCAGCTAAGTTCCTGATATAAAATAAATATATTAATAAATTTTAAAACTGAATTGTTCACTGATGTCAAAACTGATTGAGTGAAACTTCAAAGTGGTAGAAAAGTAAAATGTGGAACAAAAATCACTCGAACTACTTAAGTGATACAATTTAAGCAATAAAACTGACATTATACAAGAAAACATAACTCCAGAAGACTAAAAAACAAGCGTAGAAATAAGAAATAACTCAGCTTTCTAACCAAGAAATACTTTATGTCTTCAACTGCCCCCTAAAAAATACTTTATCAAGATAAACTTTAACTGCCCCCTATAATACACTTGATCATATTTTATCAAACAATAATTGGGAGAAGATTTACAACTCAGTAAATTTAAATTCACCTGACATATCCTTGGCCCCAAGATCCAAGCTCGCCTTCAGAACCCAATAATCTGTATTTTAAGCTTTCCTGACCAACCAATCAGGCAGAAGATGCAAGTACACAAAAATATAGAA
Organism: Euphorbia schlechtendalii; assembly: GCA_949673415.1. Classification (NCBI taxonomy): domain Eukaryota; kingdom Viridiplantae; phylum Streptophyta; class Magnoliopsida; order Malpighiales; family Euphorbiaceae; genus Euphorbia; species Euphorbia schlechtendalii. The sequence continues at coordinate 7,554 of CATIWQ010734281.1, read as the reverse complement.
GAGCTTCAGGATTACATTTAAATGGAGAAATAGAACATTAGGTACTACACCTATGAAATGCTAGATAGCAAATCACTTAAAGGAAAATTGGTTTGACCATAAAAAGCATACCCTTTCTCCCTTAGACATTGTCCAAGCCAAAACAGAGAGTACATCAGCCAAGTATTTCTGCAATTGATAGAAATAACTTTGTTCAGTTCATAGAATGGATATAAGTTAAAAAGCCTACATTAAACCATAGAAGACATACCTTTAGATCTAAGTCTACCCATGCATCATGATATTTCTTTAGCTTCTCATAGTGTAGCCAAAGATTTTTCACTTCCACTGACCACACTAATTTAATTGGTTTTGCCAATAAAACCATTGTAGTTGAAGTACGGATTATTTCACTGCAAAACCAATCATTATCAAACCCCAACAAATATAATACAAAGAATATGTACTAAAATTTAGAAGTTTCTAAACTCTCCCCATGATGAATATTATGTCTGCTACACTAGCCTTGCAATTCCATATTTAATTCATAACTCCGCAGCGCGTTAACTATAGATAAATTGATCGTACAAAGGCATAGTGGCAAATATGTTAATCATTTTAGTTCATCTAATTACGCCGGAAACGAAAATGGAAAGGAAATCCAAATACCATAGAAGAAAAAAGAAATAGATTCCATATAAGGAGAGTACACATATCAGTAAGAATCAATGTTTTTCCATAAGAAAAAAAAACAAAACAAAAGCAAAATACATGATTCAAGACCGATTACCAGAGTTAAATTGAGGATTTTTTAAGGACAGTATAGAATTACCTCAATTCTTTAATTGCACCCTCCTGTAATCCATGATCAGAGAGCCCAACTGAATCCACATTATACTGCAACTGCCGCAAATCGTCTGTCTGCACACGCATGCTAAACTTAAGTAATTTCTACAATTGTTAATAGTCTATTTTGTTTACTTATTTCTACCATTATTAATCTTCCACCTAACACCACATTCTCTTTTCACCAACACTTGTCAAACATGCATATTAGCTCACATTTTAGGTGTCGACACATGTCAAACATTTATTATTTCAAAATTAATATAAAGGTTAAAAAATAAATACAAACCACAAGCATAATACACATTCCTACTCTCTACTTCTGTAATTGTGAACTACAAAAAAAACATTACAAAACAATTTCTTAATTCCTTTCATCAATCACAAACCACCAATCAATCTCAGTTTTTTTAATGAAATTGCCTTAATATCTTATCAATGTCTTACGCCAATTTGTTCTTATTTTATCTACACTAAATACAATATGAAAACATTGCAAATAGAAAAAACGGGCAAAGAAGAATTGAAATGGGTGGAATGGCATCGCTATCAATATGCAATCCATTCACATTCATACTTAACCTTCTCTACTTTCTGTTACTTTTTTTTCTTACTTTCTGCTTCACTTCTTTGGATGATTATGAAGGCATGATTTCTAATGTTTTTGAACTGGTCTACGTAATTAGTAGGCGGGGTCTTCTATCTCAATTCCATTTCCAAAATGAGAAAAATAATCATATAAAGTCCCTATATCATGATAACGTACAACTTAACTATTGTTTTTTGGCATAAAAAAGTGAACGGAACTAGTTCAGAGAGTTTCAAAGATTTGACACCCAAACAAAAGTTAAAACGCACCATTTGAGCGTACCATTAATATTACTTATCGTCGAGCATAAGTTATGCGGATTAACCAAAACAAGTATATGTTCATTTACCTTCTCTGCAAAAATTAGTTCTCCAATAGAGCAAAATTGTAAAGAACATCACAAAACAAAACAAAAAACAAAATCAGTGATATGATGGTCTCTATGATTATCAAATAGCCCCCTCAATCACCAAAAATGGTAATTAGGCTAGCATTTATGACCGAAACAGCTGATTCCGCAAAGGTCCATTTCTAGCAATTCTTAATTTAAAATGCCGACTAAAGCCAAAGTTACAAATCTGTAACACATAGAAATCAGGCGTGAAAAATTGATTGTATCTCCCTCCCTCCTTTTTATTCTCTTAAACCCTAGCTCTTCCCTATCATCTATACTGTATTTTCTGTTTTTAGGTTAAGAGTCCGGCGATTGGGATTATATTTGTATCAGAAAGTAAGTTTAGTAGTGTGTAATTTTGAATTAATTTTAAGGATATTCAGAAACTCGCCAGATTAAAATAAACTCAACAAACAAAAATAAATACTAAATTCAAACAAGTTCACAAACTCACAATATCAGGAGAATAAACCAGGCTAGAAGAAACCGGATCATTGGAACCGACGGAGGAACCGGAACTGTCGCCGAAATTATCATCTGGATCCATGGGGAAGAAATTTGTTTATGTTTGGAAGCGGGAAATGTCTGCTTGCGTAGAGGATTTTGGGATACAGAAGTGGAAGTAATTTCAAATGAAACCCATATATAGTCATATTTCAATCCCGCCAAGGCGAAGGTGATGTAATTACCTTTTTAACCTCTTCCTTTAATTTATTTACTCTATGCTTAAAATTGAAGACATTAAAATATCACTCTACTTTAAAAAACCGTACGAATCTTTTCAAATTAAATATCACTACGTCTTTTATGTTTCCATGGATTCCTATTTTCTAAGTTATCATCTTTTCGTTCCCTTTCACCTTAAATTCTTGCAAAATTCCCTTCCAAATTAGAGTGAATAAAGCTGACATGCTTTTGTGCTCAATACTTTAATATATACTTGTAGTTGTAGGTAGAGGTGTTCAAAATCCAATAAAATCTATGAAATGCGGCGTTATTGTTCTTCATTCCATATGCCTCCGATTTATTTGGTCAATTCATTCTTAATAAAAAAAAATTATCGATGCAATCAAATCGATCAATTTAATAAAAAATCTCATGAAAAACAAATATGAAGTTATAAACTATGAATGAAGTAATCTATGTGACATGTATATTACAATTTTTAATATTTCTGAGACCCATATTAACAATTCATTAGGATCTTGGCTAAAACTCGTTAAAAAAATTAAGTAAACTAGTCGCGGGCACAACACAACTACAATTCACTGCAATTTGTCTCATTTTGCCTCCGTTGGTTATTGAAATTGTGATGTGGATGCTACAAGAAGTTTTCCTGGAGTGCAATCCGACACCATTGGAGTACAAGTTTCAGAGCCATTGATGGTAAACTTAATATGTAACTAACTGTTTGCGAGAATAATGGTAATGAATAGAACAAAAGGTTCATTTGATAATCTCATTTTAGTTAAAAGTTTTTGGCATTGAACCCATTTTTTCCCTCAATTTATTCTGTAAAGTCAATTTAGTAATTAAATTTCTCTTCTTTGAAGCAGACTAGCAGTAGACAGCGTTGTGTTACTAATACTATGACGTGTGATTAGATAACTTGTATGGAAATTTCCGTACAACTGAACATTGGTTTGGTAATATGCCAAACAGCAAAAACTACTCGTCTTTCGTGCCGTATGCTCTAGCGTGCTTTGCCAGCCAATTGTCAAGCCGAAAACACTATACAATTGTTGAAAAGATTACAATACTCTCTAATTTTACTTCCTCCATTTTTTAGTAATCCATTTGCCATAGTATGAAAATTCAAAATTGTAGCCATATCAAAATTCCATTATTTTTTTCCATGTATACCTTTATTTACTGTTGTTACTTACATACATATTAAATGCACAATTTGTTATGAAAAATTAGGACATTAAGGGTAGATTAATTCTTGCATATCCTTATTAATTGTTTTACTAAAAAGTGTGAAATATGTAAATGGACTATTAGAAAAACGGCGGTAGTATATGGAAAAATAACAAACATTTTCTGTAATTAAAAAACGCTGCTTATTGAGGCTCAGGCTGACGAGAAATATAGTCATATGAACACAAATCATTTTCATACGAATTGAAGACGATGATGATTTTTTGTAGAAAGGACTAAGTTCAGCACCAATTAGTTTAATTACTGCATCCAACACAATGTATGACACCAAACATTAAGCTATAGATGTAGATTTAACATCAAAGTTATGTGCGTTCAAGTTTCAGTAAGTCCTCTGCAGGTGTATTTCGCAGTATCTTATACCTTGCATCGACAAAAAAATTAGCCCCCTAGCAATCGGAATTTGGAATAACGCATGAGAACCATTATGTTCCAGATTCAATCCTCAAACAAAATTGTAAGAGATCACAAAAAGGGAATTTCTCTAACAGGACAGGCATAAAATTCAGCAAAGAGGAAATGAACAATATAAGATTAGATATACAGAGATGCTGCAATTTCAGAGAATTCTGATGTCAACATTGTAAAATCATCGACAGTCATACCATAGAAGTTAGAATTGGCATCTAAGCCATTGACAAAATCTTAACATCTTAAGTAACAAAATTATCACCTAATTAGTAGCAAAGTATAGGGGAAGACTTGCATCGGTTATGTATGAAAGCTGTCATTTACCTACATTTCCATATTACATTTTTCAACCTTAAAAAAACCAACCTGCTTCAAATTCCTTGATCTTCCCTTCGATCAACAGTCTCTTTTCTTCCTGCCGTTTCCAAAGCTGCTTCTCAATTTCAGTCGTGCTTAAAACAAGACCCCCCCGATCCTGTAACCTATAAATCAGCTCCTCAGGCAAGGGGAATTTCTTCCTATACTCCGAAAATTTGCTATTTGTCTCTTTCAAGGCTTTCTTACACCCTTCTAAGAGTTTTTCCATCATACGTGATTCGTGTTCAAATCTACAAGTTTCTATCTGTCTTCTTGGTTGCTCCTCCATCTTGACCTTGGCCAAATAATGATGATAAAGGCTATTCTGCTGATCCAACTGAGTAACCAACATTTGATTTTGCATATTCAAGTTTTGAGTCTCCTGCTCGTTAGCGCTATAGGTCAGCTGAGCTTTTCCCGTTACATGTTCCAGTTGATGCATACAAATATCAAATCCAGAATTATCCCTATGCTCATCTATCCTTACTCGCTTATTGTAACATTCCAAAATTTCTGAATTTTGATAACGGTATATTGTTACAATATTAAAGGAATGATAAGAAAAAGTTAAAGTTCGGTAATAGTTAAACGGAGCGAAGTATGACCGCCGGTCAAACTTTAACCCGTAACTATATATCTTGAGACTGAAAATTTCTATAATTATAATTCATGCAAGAAATGATATATAAGATATCATAGGAGCTTATAGTTATATGAGCATGTTATTCTTTTACGGAATTAAATTATGATATTATAAGACGGTTTAACCGAGAAAATGTGATAAGTATATAATATAATTGAACTAAGGGCAAAATAGTAATTTCACATCAAATAATTTTATATTTATATTATCATCTCTTCTCTGCGTAATCCTCGTCTTATCTTCTTCATTTCCTTCATTCTCTTCTTCCTTCTTCTCCCCATTCCTTGCGAACTTCCATAACCTAAAAACTTCTGATTTCTTCGTTTCGACTTTGAATTCTTGTTAGAAATCGATCCTTAAGTCACCTATCATCATCAATTTCAGTGAATCAAAGAATTTCAGATTCTAAGTTCTTGGTGAATTGTAAACCGAATTGGGGGTAAGTGAAATTAAGGTTTCATTAGTATAGATCATGATAGATTAAGCATATTTAAGGTATATTTAAGTAGTATTTTGATAGAATGAATTATGATTATTGTAGATGAAGTTAATATAAACAAATCAAAGGGGAAAGTGGTGGAAAGAGACCATTAAAGAGCTCAAAAGAGGTTTGTGTACACTAATTTCAAATTTTCGGTTTTGATGGACAATTTCAGATTGTACCTTTATTTTTTTTAATGTTTTCTCATGTTATACTGCTCTGATTTGAGTGATTCTTGACTCTATTGATATTAGAAGAAGCTTATTTTTATATGTTCAGAAGGAACTTTTGTGAGTTTCGGCTTTCTTCTACATAAAATTTCATTTGAAGTTGATTCATGAAATCTGTTTTTGTGAATTTTTCTGTTTCCATACTGTTTAGAATTTTGAGTATAACTTGATGTATATTGATTGGATTTCTGTGATTCTTATGGCATTGAAAAGCCGAGACATAGGGATAGGTATTTTAGGAATTATCTTTTTTGATTTGAAGTCGTTTTAATGGAGAAAAATGCAGGGGAAGTCAGGTCACGAAATCTAGGAATTTTTGAAAACATGAATACTAATTTTATTGTGTTTTATTGATATTTAGTGATTGATAATTTAAGGATTTGGGATCCTCAATACATGAATTTGTGTTGAATTATATTTGTTATATCATAGTGAAATTATAAGAATTTTTATATATTTATTGCCCTTAGTAAACGAGTAGAAAATGGATCCGGGTAGATTGGCGCCAATAAAGGGGATACAGTACTGTACAAACAATTGGAGCTTTATCTCCGGGGCTTAGTGTTGATACTATGATTACTAATTTCAGGAGCTTCGGCTTCTTTGTGCCATTATTAGGAGCTTCGGCTTCGGGCTTTGTGCCGTTATTAGGAGCTTCGGGTATCTTATACCATTAACGATGCTTAGTTTATTTCGGGCAAATTATTGTCTATGGCTATAATTAAAACATTTGGAGACGAGTTTTATATGTATATTGCAATTTCGAAATGTGTTTTCATGATTTTATTTAATCATAAATAAATTGTATTTTATGTTTTAAATTCTATGAAATCAGAATTAGTGTATACCACTAAGCAAATTGCGTAGCGTGTAGTTGTTTTCTACACGCAGATTCAGAAGCTCTGTAGATAGTGTGGACTGAAGGTATATAGTGGATCAGCTTGAAGAGCACAAAAAAAGGGAAAAGATTTAAGGTTGATAAATAAAAATTTCATGTAACATTTTTTATTATAAAATAATGGCATGTATTAGTTAGTGTGAGGAGTGAGAATTACATTTTGATAATATTTGGAGTTTTCGTTTATGAATATTGAAAGTAAATTTGTTTAAGTATTAATGAGAAATATGGTGAATTAATAATTTATTGTTACCGTGACACTCCCGATCAGGGGGTGTTACATTTGGTGGTATCAGAGTATGGTTTATGCGATTCTAGGATTAGCTTGTACATGCCATTTAGAAATAAATATGAAGTATAAGTTGTTGATCCACTTTGGTCCAATTTTCAGGAATAGGTGATGGCTGATGAACAGAGAGTAATTGTAAAAGAGGATGTAGAGAGTACATCACGTAGGGCTAGAGTTGAGGAGGAACAAAGGCGTAAATTCTACCACACCAAAATCAACTTGAGATGCCTACTACAGCCCAGGCTGCTTTACTTCAACATATGACTACTGAAGTAATCACTCAAGTATTGAAGAATATACCTCAAATTCCTCCAATGACACCTCAGAATGAAAGAAGAGATAAACGAACCCCTCATTGGCTGTTTTTTCTGACTCATTACTTCTCTCCTGCCCCTTTCCCTTCTCTTACATTACCGTTTTTGGCTTTGCAATTTCTTGACCTTTTACCCCTTCAACTCTCTCTCTCTCTCTCTCTCTCTCTCTCTCTCTCTCTCTC
>CATIWQ010734184.1:0-18400 GCA_949673415.1 Euphorbia schlechtendalii | reverse complement strand
ATCTACTAAATAATTGCTTAAGAAACTTAGCAACTACTCTAGCATCATTCTTACTATATGCGTTAGCCTCAACCCATTTTGAAACATAATCAACTGCAACTAGAATGTAATTATTACCGTTGGATGTAGGAAATGGTCCCATGAAATCTATACCCCAAACATCGAAAAGATATACTTTTAGGATGTTTTTCAAAGGCATCTCATCTCTTTGACTTATATTTCCTGTTCTCTGACAATTATCACAATTCTGAATAAAATCTCTAGCATCTTGAACAATGTTGGCCAATAAAATCCACTCTCTAAGACTTTAGCAGTAGTTTTTGTTGGTCCTGAATGTCCTCCATAAATGCTATCATGGAAATGACTTAAAACTGAATAAAAATTATTATCATCTATACATCTACGAATAATACTATTAGTACATACTTTGTACTTTGCACCCATTTTTCGTGCTATGCTTTCTTTTCTTTTTTCACTCAATGAATGGTTACAGTTTCTGCTCTGTACCATTCCTCACCTTTTGCATAACTCATTAGTTATCCTCTCTTTCTTTTGATTTTTCTTTAATACCCTCATCCTTTATTGATCAATTTCAAAGTAGTATGGCTATAGTTTCCTAACACTTTAAACACACTCAATACTTATAGGACTTATTCTAGATTTGCATTTAAAACTCATAGTAAGAATACCATTAGATATTACTCCACTTAAACTTATCGATAGCATTAAACTAAACTATATAACTTATACTGATCATGTTGCATCGAAATATATATCGAAACTTACTTGGAATGTTGCTTTGAATGTTACTCACCACTCATCCTTACTAAATTGATAAATGTTGTGTACTAAAATCAAACTTGTAAATACTTAACACTCACAATAACCTTGGACAAATGTTAGTAAAGCATAAGAAATGATAATGAAGAATTAACAAAAATATCAAGAAAAATTTTCAAATTCTTCGATTTTTTTATTATATTCAATTTTTTGGATTTTACAGGATTTTTACAAATGTCCCCCCACACTAAAGAACACAATGTCTTCATTGTGAGACATTATAAAAATCTAAATTAAGAACTAAAACTAGTTTAAAAATGATTGAAAAAGATAAAGTTAAGAAAAGAATAAACATGTTCTATTGCGAAGGAATATTCGGTGGACTAGGAGTGAATTGCCAATTTTGTTTCCTAAAGAATGAAAGTGATTTTCGAAGCATCGATTTATTACTTTTCTTTAGAATTTTCATGTCCTTCTTCATAACTCTAAGTTCTGTTTGGCAATTATCCAACTTTAGTTGTATGCTAGCCTTCCAATCTTCCGAAGCTTCTTCGTCCTCTTCATCATCTTCTTCTATTTAGGTCATCGGGGCTTTTCCTTTGTGATGGCTTATGGATGGATCAGATGGTCCGACAAAAGAATCTTCTTAAGTCAAGTTGAGTTTCTTGGTACGGTTGGAATAGGAGTAGAAGGAATCTACACCATCGTTTTCATATAAAAGTCCTGTGTTCTTCAAATGAGTCCCATCCATGTAGCGAAAATACATACCTGGCTGTTGAACATAGTGGAGTTCACCTCTTGTACCCAAGATTATGGTGGTGATAATTTCAGCCGCTTCAAATTTTACTTCTCATGCTTGTCAAGTTCTTCTTTATCATATCCCATATGATATCCACAATTTCCACTTTTTGTTTCATCATAGCACACGAAAAGAACAAACAAGTCTTTCGTTTGAACCTTTGTATTCTCTACTCGACAAAATACCGAAGTGGAAAGGTATTTGTGGAGAAGAAAAATGCATTCATCCTTAATAAGTTTGTTAGGAGAAGTTTTGGGATCGAAGACTCTTACCCAATAAATTTACCCAAACTCGATCAGGTTGAAATAAATCCATCATGCTCGATGAATTAGCAATCTCGAAATTGAATCATTCACCCATCATCTCTCTCGTGACGGTGTATTTTTATCCTTGATTCTGAAATTTTATTGCGCTCTTCCTTGAATCTTCGTAGTCGAATGTTACCAAACACTCTATAATCCAATCTCTATTTTGAGGGAATCGCAAATCCACAAATTTTGTAAGACTAAGAGCTAATAAGGTAGGCTTCCATCTCTTCACGGAGATTAAGAGTTTCCAAGAAGACTAAATTAAGGAATATCATCCCGGTGATATCCAATTTGCTTAACTTCTGGAATCTTTTGCCTTCTTCTCTTTTCCTCAATGGGAAAGGACAATCAAATTCTTCTTGAATTGATTGGGCTCCTTTCTTTTGTGCTGCTCTCTTCACACGAGTCATATATTTTTTGAAGAAAAAGGTTTGAAAAGGTTTAGATCTTGAGTGTAGAAGATGAGAAAATTCAGAAATTTGAAGGTTTTTAGAAGGTGTGATGGCTAGGGTTCAACTTAGACCTATTTATAGAGGTATAATGGGTCTCTAATTGGTTATAAATGGGATTTCAGCCGTTTAGGCTCAAAACTAGCCATTAATGGCGGTTTTTAGCCAACTATCATGTGTCAGTTCGCGATCTGTAATGGTTATATTTTGATCGTGTCGCAGTCATGAAGGCTTGTCATGATCATGACTTTCCTCATGATAGAAACAGCATGTTTTGATATCCAATGATCACGAGTGCGAATTGAGTCGCGGTCGCGATATTCTTTGCTCTTCAAATTTCTTCAATTTTAGGCTTGTACCTATAAAAACTTAGAAACACAAACACAAACAAACTTTGTTAAATATAAACGATAAATATTTACTATTATACCTTGAGTAATCATGGTGATGATAGCAATTGAACATTAACATCTTGTTATTCAAATTTGTTTCCATATTTAACAAATATTTACAAGCAAACATAACAAAGAAAATAAACAATAAACAAACAAATACAACTATACTAAAAGAAACACTATACAAGGTTCTAATATGAAAAGAAAAGAAAACTATTCATGGGGTAAGCGATCCTATTATTCGGTTAATCTCGTAGTAAGATTCCCTTAAATCTTGCTTGACATCAATCAGTAGATCATGAATGTCTTCAATTTTTCTACAGATCAAAAGTTGCCCTTCCATAAGGTCACTCAACCTTTCACAGAGGTTGGAATCTCTACGCTCCTCTTCCTGCGCATTTTCCCTTTCTCTTTCTCTATCTCCTTCCACCCTTTCTTCCCATGGTTTCCATCCATAGGTTATTCTATCCTCTCTAATGTACCTTTCCAAGAAATTATACTCAAATAAGACTTCCATTGTTAACTCTGGAATTACATCTTCACTAGTAAAAATTTCTGTGGCATAAGGCAATCTTCCTATTTGTCCCAACAAGTTTGCCATTGTCCGACACCCATACTCTATCATTCCAGAATTTTACGCTACAGACACGAGTGTTTCCAACATAATCCCAGAAATATCGATAGGCGTGCCATCCAAAACTGCTTGCAATACAAACAATTCTTCAGGTATGACAAGATTGAAATTGGACTTGCCAAACAGCGCTCCACTTAAATAAAAGTGTAGTGCGAGCAAACAAGGATCACGAATCCACCGGCTATACGTAGATTCTTGTTTAAACTCAACTTGGCCAGTCAAATAATTCCAAGTTGGCATAGGATCCTAGCCAGGTAACATCTTATTGAAGCATTCCCCTGGAAATCCCAAGTACTTATCCATCGCCTTCCTTGTCAACTTGTATTCTTTCCCATGATGTCGATAAACTAAGCAATTTCGTCTATCATTCCTCCATGCCAATGTGACCAGCATTTCCATGCAATTGTTCACATTGTTCTCGAGATTTAAATTGGATTAAATGACAAAATTATGTATTCGGAGATAATACATAATTTTATCAAAAACACCCAAATGAATAAGACTATTCCTATGAATCGTATAAGAACTATTAAACTCAGTAACTCTGATCATTTCATAATGATCTCCTTCCTCCTCTGAATAAATTAGGAATGGTGCTTCATACCATTCCTGGATATTCTTAGGTTGAAAGACTTTGGAATTTGTTGGAAAAACCATTGTGTAAGAAAGAAATTTTGTAAGAAATGAAGGAATTTTTGTTTGGAATAAGTTTGGATTTAGAAAGAAGATTTCAAAATGAAGAAGTGAATAATTGATGAACGGTAGTGCATCAATTTTATAGAGTTTAGTGGAAAAACTGTCGAATAACTGCCCAAACTGCTGCAGTTATCGCACAGGTCAAGATCGTGATCACAAGTCGCGATCATGACTAATAGAATTTTGAGAAACAGAAAGTTTAAATCAGGAATTCACGAGTGCAAATGGAAGTCGTGAACTCGAATAGGAAAATAGAAGAAAATTTTCTATTTGTCAAGAATTAAGATGAAATATTATGATGTATCACCTCCAAGATGATTATTTCATAATCTTTTCATAACTAGAATAAGATTAGAAAATTGTATAATCAGGAAATGAAATAAGTAGATATAATTAATCTCTAGAATGCACTTGCCTTCCCTAGACAATTTGATCTTTAGAACGCTATTGCCTTCCCTGGTAACGGCGCTAAAAACTTATTCACCACTTTTCTACTGATAAGTTTAATAACTTTTTCGCAAAGAGTTTGGCTATATATTAATGGTGCCAAAAACTTGTTCATGTAAAGTATAGGTTTTGTCAATACCGCTTATCAAGATAGAAAAATGATGATAACTGCAAGTATACAGTTGCGATGTAGTTTTAAAAGATATCGAACCCACAGGGAAGGAACCAAGTCTAAAGATCAACAAGGAAGACGAAATATAGAAAATAAAATAGATTTGATATTTTGGATAGGAGGGTTAGAAGAATGAGTAAATATAGATATGAAAGATTAGAGAATCTAAATATATAGATTTTCCCTATGAAACAAGGATAGCAGAGAAAACATGTAAGTTCAACAAAGATGTTACGATTCACTAAACTAATCTAACAGACTCGGTTCAAAATACCCAGATGTTCAATTATTCGCTGCAGAGAAACACATGAAATAACTTTTCTAAACCTAGCGTAAACAAATTAAGACAATTATATAAACTGAGACAATGTCAATACTATGCTTAGTACGGATTGCTCTCACATTACCACATTTAGCAAGTTACCATTCCAAAAATGTTGGCTCACTAACGAGCGTTATATCATAGATCCAGTGATTATACATGATATTGTTAACCCCGAAACTAATCTTAAAATTAACTCCAACGCATATAACTTGATTAATATAAAAGACTTAACACAAAATACGCATTATGCCACATAGACATATAATAAACTTTGAAATAGAAAGTATAAGTCAAAAGCAAAGCAAAGTTGTAAGGTATGAAAGTGAAAGCTAAAGTTGATCAAACCGTATCCACTCTTTAATGAGAGTCTTCAATTCCCGCAATTCTTACGTTTGCTTTGAATTCGATCTCGGCCCATACAGAACCTCCGCTAGGATGCTATTCTTTATGAATATCAAACAAACGAATATTGAAGAATGAAAATGTTTATTGATAAGTGATTTGCAAGTACACTTATACAACAATTGCTCGAGAATATAGAGAAATCTAGCGATCGAAACAAGGATTCGAATCACTTAAACATTTTCTTGCTCACACTTATGAACGTAGCGAATTCCCTATCTATATACACACTATATCTCTCTCATGCACTCTAATGTTTTCCCTCTTGTTGAATGCACGAAATTGTAAGGATTGGAGCCCTATTTATAGAGTTCAAAGGGTTGCGTCTATCCATATGAAGAGTCATGTCCATTGGTGAATGGTTGCATCACTTCATTGTGATTGGTCGAGAAGCTTTACTCTAATCCACAATGGATAAGCAAATTTTCATGATTAGTTGATTTCTGATAGGTGTCTATTCGATGGTAGTTGATGGTGGTTGATGGCAGTTGATCATCCTTATCTGGCGGTTGGTAGTTAAGAAGATTAAACTAGAAAATCGTCCAGGTCATGACCACGATATACAAGTCATGACCGTGAATCTTTGATTGGATGATTTTTTTAAGAAGAACAAGTCGCGACCGCGAATGATTGTCATGACCGTGAATTGCATTTTTCTTCAGAATTCTCCTTGTAACTTCACCGATCTTTGACAGCTTCGATCCTAAGCTAAATCTTTAAGTTCCACGCATCTTTTTACACCTTTTTCACTATTTTTTCATAGAATTCCACTTTAGATCATTTTACTCCCAAGATTTACCTAGTATCTACATTTGCATTAAAAACAACTACATACCATGTGAAATCTTTTATATGAAGTATAAAAATGACTTAAACTATAATGTTTAGTTTATAAAATTAATATGATAATAAGTGTAATTATACACTTATCAATAAACTATGAAGGCTTGTTGCTCAACAAAACCATGCACTGAGTCATCAAGCAGCAGCACCTTAGTTCCTTCTTAAGGATGGAGGGTCCAACAATCACAAGCCTTGTTAGAGCTTTCCATACTCATCTCTACACCATAGAGGGCTTTAGTGATGTCTTGGTGATACTTTGGAGCTAGATCAACTTTGATTTGTTCTCTTCTGATAGGGAGCATCCTCAACATGCCTAATGCTAGCACCCAACTCCGCAAATTTGGCGATGAAGATGCTGTTATCATTCCCGAAGAGTGGGAACTCCCTGCCAACTACATTTTGGGGGAGAGAGCCGCTAAAGGGATGTCATGGACAGCGAGGATGTGCCATGAGCTGGTGGTGAAGCTGTTGTTACCCAAAACAGGCTCACTGACTAACTGCACATACTTCGAACGTTGTGTGGTCTACCATATGGTAGAGGGTAAGAAGCTCAATTGGCTAGTGGTGATCCTTCACCACTTGACAAAGCTAACTACCGTATTTCACTATAGTTACCTCATAACTGAGATAATGAGGGCAGTGAAAGTTCATGTGGCTCAGTTTTTGGGGGAGTCTGGTGAAACAGTCCTGCCGGTGAAGAAAAGGCTAGAAATATCGCATTTCAGCAGGCTAGCTCATAACTAGGTTCATGCTAGGTACACCAAGGCTCAGTAAAGGCGTAAGCTGAAGTGTGTACCGATAATATTTCCTGCGGACATCCGCAAGGAGGAGGAGGACCAATTCATGGTGGACTATGAGAGTGATGACTCATATAAAGTTCCTATCTCCTACATCTTGGAGAATGTGATCACCATTCCCTCTAAAGTAGAGAAGGTTGCTTCCTCTAAGGCTAAGGGGAAGAGTCCAACCAAGTTTAGTAATGCTCCTGCTCAGCATCAAAGAAGGAAGATGCAAGCCAAAACCTGTACCCAAAGGGAGGTAGAGGCTAAACTGCTAGCTAAGCAGTGACTTGAGGAGAAAGAAGAAGAGGCTGAGGCCAATGAGTCCCTGCATCGAAGGAAGTGCAAAATGGTATTCTCAGATGATACTGAGGAGCAGGGCAAGGCCAAGAAGTCTAGAGATGAAGACCAGCTTGGGTCCAACACTGCTGAGAACACTTCAGATGTTTTTGCCAAACTTAAGGGCACTCAGCGTCAGAGTTCTACCACCACGAGGCCACTGTAGATAAATGTGCAGGTGGTGAGTAGTGAGGAGGATGCTGGAGAAACTCTTACCCTGATCCTAGAGGTTTTGGATCCTCAGGACCCCAGCATCCCCACTCCCACATTCACTCATGTTGAGGAGCCTTCTTCTCAGCATGAGCAACCTCAGGCTGACCCATCCTTGAGTTAATAGCTAACCAAGAGGTTCTGCAAAATCCTACCCCCTCATCTTCTCTTATAAATCCTCAAAACCCTTCTCTTGTAAGTTCTTCTATTCCATCAAGTTCTACTCTAGTAAATCCTGAAACATAGAAAAATCCTTCCCCTTCTAACTCTGTACATTCCCCAATTCAAATCTCTTCACCTGAAAATAGCCAAGATTCTTTTCCTCCATCACCAATACATATTTCCTCCACACCTTCTCCTAACATTCTCAACCAATAACCAACTCTTCCATAGCCATTGTACCTTCTATTCCACTCAAACCAACTTCTTCATCTGTACATGGTTCTGAACCTACCCTTTCTTCAAACCCATCCACAACCCCCTTAATCCCTCTAGTTAGGGAAGTTCCCAAAGCTAAGAACTCTTCTCAACAGGGAAAAGCAAGTGGTCAGACTACTGAGGTAAATTCTATAGCCAGTGAAGCACCTGATTCCAGGAGCAAGCCAATAATAGCTGATACATCTTTCTTGGCACAAATATGAGAGTTAGCAAGGAAGCAATTTCCTACGCTCAAGATTGATGTTGAGTTAGATGGAGTAGTAGGTAACATGCTACTTGCTCAAGAATCGATGGACTTATTATCCAGGCCCAAGGGAAAATTGCCTGAATTCGAATAGCACACAAGTGTGCCTAGTGACTCTCTATACTTTGAGGAGTTTGAGAGGATCCAAGGCATCATGTTGGTTATTCGAAATCATTTGGAAAAAGAAAGTGCTAAGAGTCTGGTAGATAAGATGGCGCTAACCTTGAATGGGTTAATGGACTCTGCAGCCTAGCTTAGGGCAGTTACTACTTCTATTCCCACTTCTACAATAATAGCGAATGCTGTTGTAATAAAGAGTAGTGTAGACGCTGCTACTGAGCAACTAAGTCTCTTGAGCACCAATATGGCTACTCAAGTGACATAGATCCATGAGTTCGATAATGAGCAGGCCAAAATAAGGAGGCTAATCGATTGCAAGTTTGAGGATGTCTCTAAAGGGGTAGCATCTATAAAGTACGTGAGTCACACCATAGCGAAGTTGGTGGAATACGAGTCGCGGTCCTTTCTTGTGCATGATAAAAAGCAGGATGAAGTCCTCAAGCTCTTAAAGGATATCTCGAAGAAGCTAGACAAGGCCCATGTTGTGAACGTTAACTCTCTTCACTCCAAAATGGATACTCTTCAACAAGAAGTCTCTGATCACATAATGGAGAAAGTCTCCACATCGCAGAAATTCTTAGTGACTTCCATGGGATAGATTTTTCCTAACATGCCTATGCCTAGTGCGCCTCCAACCGAATCCCTCTACCCTGAGACTATAATGACAATCCACTTGAAGTTGAATGTCATAAAAACAAAGGTGGAAGATTTATGAAGAAGGTGAATTCGCTACTCTGGATGGGAGAGCTAGATAGAAAAGACATCAATTACACTTCACGGTGTATCGAATCCTTTGGTCCAAAACTTCTTGACATTGAAGCTCAGTTGAAGATTACATTGACAGCAACTAACTTCCGTGATCTTCTTTAGTGTTTTCAACAGTTTGCGAGTCAAGGTTTTGACCAGATAGCTCATTCTAGCGTTATCACCATCTTCTTCTCAGCGAGCTGAATAACCAAGACTTCCTCTCAACCAAGGGCAAGGAGCAATTGCAGCAGGAGATTTCCCCACAGATTATTGGCCAACAAGAGAGCTTCCAAGTTGCACTTGATGCCATTAATATCTATCTTGATCAAATTGTTCAAGGTTATATAGCAAAGGGGGAGAAGTTAGCTGAAGATGCAATCAGGATGGTAAACCTCAACAAGGGATCTCTTCCAAGGCATTCTCATCCGATGCATCCTTCAAACAAGAACAAGACTGCTGGATCTTCCTCTTCAGTGCATAAAAGATAGTTTAGGCTATGCTCCAATAGATGTAGTACTTGTAATAGGGATTATTGTAATCTTAGCTCAGGATATGCTTTATGTATTGACTAAGTCATTTTTTAAATATTAATAAAATTATAAGTTCCTATCTCAAGTAAAGATCTTCTTAACTTTTTATGCTGAGTATGTTTTACGTTGTGTATCTAACTATGTGGTATAGGAAAACATACAAGAGACCAAACCTTTGAAGAAAAAGCTAAAGTAAAACATTGTCCCAATCAAAGAAGAAATCCTCCAAGTGTGGGGGAGCTGAGCCACTTTTAAAAGACTCACTCAGTATGGGGGAGCTCAAGCTAACTAAGGGAAGTCACTCAGTACAAGGGAGCTTTACATCGCTTTCAGGTATTTTGTAATCTCTGCACTATTTATTAATTAACTTCTTCTACTACCTAGTTTACTATCTGTCCAAAATGGGGGAGATTATAGAACCCAAGTTAATAGTACTTCACAGTACTGATTAGTTTTGGAAATAGCAAACTGTCTAGGATAGTGAAATTAATTGAGTACTAAGTAGACTCTTAATTAATAAATCTGACTTGAGTTCATTCAAGGGAGAATAACTCAATTTTGCTGGATGATTAATTAAGTTATGACTTAGAGTAAGAAAAGATGAGTCTATGCTGAGTACTACATAGTTTAGGATTACTTCACTCATCTCGTGCTGAGTTCTGCTTTTATTTAATTAAAAGCACATTCTGTTTGACACGTAGAGACTTAATGACACATGTGCTACTAACATTGTCTATGAAGGAACAAAATATTCCTTTAGTGCTTTTCGGGATAAAAGGCACTGAAATCAACGAAGATTCCTGTAATCCTCACAATGCCAAAAGAGTAAGTACGATTGTCAGAGATTCCTCACTACAGTCCAAGTAAAAGGAATTTCTGTTATGCACCGCATCTCAAGTGTCTCCGTGCAAATCTACCAAATTCTATCTCTAAACGTCTTGAAATCTATCTCCAATGGAATTTTATCATGCCTCAACATCATAGAGCTTCAAAGTATAAATAGAAGACTGGAGCAAACATTCAAACTTGGTGATTCACCTAGAATTTCTTAAAGAGAAAAAACGCTGCGCAAATTACTCTAGCTTCCAAAGAAATTCCACCGCAAGCAATCAGCAAACATAAAAGTCTTATCTTTTTGTAATAAGAGAAAGTACTTAGATTAACATTGTAAGGATTCAACATTTCTATAAGTTGAATTCAGTTCGCATTCTTATATTAATCTGAGTGTCAGTTTGGGAAGGGTACCTAAACTGAGTTGAGCGGTAGTTAGAAAGAAAGGTACTTTATGTAATAGTGTCTACCTGCTGTAAAGGCTTCTTCACATATTGAAGGAATGACTCACTAGTCGATTAAAGCTTGGAGATGGTATTCGGGGACTGGAGGTAGGCTAGGGGCCGAACCAGGATAAATCTCAAGTGTTAGTGTTCTAACTTTAAGCATTTAGCTTAATCAGTGATTAGCTCATTCATCTATCTCTCTCATTCATTATACTGCTTATTATCCAATCTATGCTGAGTAAGTCTTACTCAGCTAAAGATTGAAGATAAACTATGCCAGCAAAGCTGAGCAGTTTATTCATTTTTATATCGCACTCAGTACGCATATAAAAACCAAACTTGGCGATTAAACTTTAAAAATCTAAAAGTAACCAAGATTAAGCATTCACCCCTCCTCTGCTATTGTTAAGAGCCTATTTACGAACCAACAGAAGCTTCCCACAGATTATGGGTACTGGGAAATTGCTGTATCAAGGATGAGCTGGGAGGCGAGAGCTTATCATGAGCTGCGAGTGAAGTTGCTGTTACCCAAAACTGAGTCTCTGAGTAGCTGCACCTATTTTGAGAGGTGTGTGGTTTACCATATAGTAGAAGGTGAGTAACTTAACTGGCCAGTGTTGCTTATGTATCACTTGACCAAAGTTATTACCGTCTATTATTACGCTTACCTCATTACCACGTAGTGCGGCTAGACATTGCTCCATTCTTGGATGGCCATGGAGATACAATGATTCCAGTGAAGAAGGTGCAAGATATGCCCCATTTCAGCAAGTTAAAGTTTAAGTAGGTTCAAACCCGCTATAATTAGGCTAAAGATCGCAAGATGAAGAAGGCTAGGGTAGAACCAACCGTGTTCCCCAATGCTATGCTAAAGGAGGATGAAGACGCGTTTGTTTTGGACTGCAAAGGGTTCAATGAAGAGACCAATGAGGGCATCCCCCCATCTACTTAACTAGAGCAACTCCCAACAACCACTTCTACAACTTCTTCTCCAAAGGTAAAAGCTGGTTCTCAACAAGTTAGAGCTAGTTTGTAAAAGAAAGGGTAGGAGTCATGCTTGCCCAGCCATAAGCTAGGCAAAGAAAGCCACTAAATTTAAAGACTCATGCTCAGAGGGAAGCTGAGGCGAGGCAACGGGATGAAGAAGAAGAGGATGAAAATGACAAGGAAGAAACCTTGCTCCAAAGAAAGTGCAAGCTCGAGGTGACTGAAGTAATTGAGGAACAAGGGATCTCAAAGAAAGGAAAAGAGAACCCTAAAACCATTAGCCCAAGAACAGCTACCCATGTGGAGGAAGTGATTTCCAAAGCAAAGGCAACTCGGTGAAAGCACTATGCCGCCACTCGCCCTATCAAGCGAACAATTCAAGTGGTGAGAAACGATGAAGAAGATGTTGGCGAAAATGTGGAGATTTTAGACAAGGAAGAATCTGCTCTTCTCGAGGCCAACATTCCTAACCCAACTTCCACTCAGCCTGAGTCTTCCTTTGTTAAAGCTGAGTTACCTGAGGCTGACCCATCCTTAGATCAATTAGCCAACCCTTAAGTACCTTTAAATCCTATCCCAATTTCTTCTGTAAATCTTAGCCCTTATATTCTTGTAAATTCCACTCTGCAACTTCAAGAAACTGTAAATTCTTCTAAATATACCCCAACTTCTCCTTCTCACTCTCAACCTCAACCTACCACTTCTCCTTCTCCACCAAACACAGAAACTGTAATAATCCCTTCCCCTGTAAAGATCAAACCCACTCCTTCTAATGTATAAAACCCTGAAACAAACCATTCTTCACAACCATCTGCTACCCCTCTAACTCATCTAGTTAGAGAAGTTCCTAACGCTGAGAACTCCGCTCAGCATTGGAAAGCAAGTGAAGAGAATGCTAAGGCAAATTTTACAACCAATAAAGCATCTCTTTCTTGTAGTAAGCAAATCTGAGAGGACTTCGCTTATACATCTATCTTGACTCAGATTAGAGTGCTCGCAAGGAAGCAATTCACTTCTCTAAAAATTGATGCTGAGTTAGATGGAGTAGTAAGACGTGTGCTACTGACTTAAGAATTGACAGACTTGTCCGCTAAAACCAAGGCTAAAATTCTAGAGTTCTAGGAGCACTCAAGTATTCCTTCTGAATATATCTACTTTGAAGAGTTTGAGAAGATTCAAGGGAGCTTGTTTCCGATTTGCAACCACCTGGCGAAGGAGAGCGCCAAGAGCTTAGCGGACAAGATGGCTTTGATCCTAACTAGGCTATCTAATTCTGTAGCACATCTCAACGTAGCTGTCACTTCTATCCCCATGTCTACCATTCTTACTAACACGGTAGTAGGAAAGATGAAGGGTAGCATTGATTCTACTGCTAAGCAAGTGAGTATATTGAATACCACGCTGATAACTTAAGCTACACAGTTTCCCTAGTTTAGAGAGGAGTAAGCTAAGTTCAAGATGAGCACCAATAAGAAGATTGAAGTTGTGCTCAAAGAAGTGGAGACCATAAAAGACACCAGTCACATCATGGCCAAAATGCTAGAGTCTATGTCCAGGTTAATGATAAATTAGGATAAGAAAATGAATTGTGTGCTGAAGGTGGATGAAGATGATAGACATGATGTATGCCCTAGAGGCAATTAGGATGATATATCTTTATTAGTTATAATTTACAAATAGTTTTGAATTATTATTAATAACAATTAAGGCATCTTTGTTGCTTATCGGTGCTTTTTGTTTATTATTGTATATCGATGTTATCACATATGTTTAATATGTATATGCGCATTGATGAGACAAAGTCCGTGATTATTTCATAGCGTGAAAGTGCATAGACATAGTGTGAGTGTTTGTAAGATTTTGGCTACACTCGTTCCGAAAGGCTTTTCCCCGGCAACGACACCAAAGACTTGTTCCCCACTTTTCTACTAATAATATAAAAGTTCTTAATATTAACAGGTGTTGTTAGTACCACTTATTAAATAGAAAAATGATGATAACTGTAAGCATATAGTTGCGATATAGTTTTAAAAGATATCGATCCCATAGGGAAGGAATTCGGTTCTAAGGGCCAATTAGAGTTACGGAACAAAAGAAAATATAATGATTTAAAGGCTAAGGGTTTTGAATAGTGAATAGATGCATGAACAGATTAGATGTAAAGCATACAGATATTCTCTAAAAACAAGTATAGTAGAGTAAAATATGCAAACTAATCAAAAGTTGTTTTAAACACTAGATAACTTCAATGAACTTGGTTCTAGACGCCCAAATATCCTATAATTCACCACAGAGCAACACATGAAATGAATTTCCTAAATTTAGGGTAAACGAATTATGACACTTATAAGAACCTGGTTAACAATAATACTATGGTTAGTACGGGTCGCTCTCACATAGCCATATTTAGCAAGTTGCCACTCCAAAATTGTTGGCTCACTAAACAATGTTATATTCATAGATTCAGTGATTATACACAATCTTGTTATTCTTGAAATCACTCTTAAAGTCAACTCAAAAGCATATAACTTGATTAATATAAATGACACAAGATGAAATACTCATTATGACACATAGACATATCATAAACTTAGAAATAGAAAGTATAAGTAGAAAACAAAGTAAAGTTGTAAGGTATGCAAGTGAAAGCTAAAGTTGATCAAACCGTATCCACTCTTTAATGGGAGTCGTCAATTCTTGCAATTCCTACGTCTACTTTGAATTCGGCATCAACTCGTACAGAACCTCCTCTAGGATGCTATTCTTTGTGAATATCAAATAAATGAATGCTGAAGAACAAAAACTTTTATTGATAAGTTCTTTGCAATTACACTCATACAACAATCGCTCGAAAACGTGGAGAAATCTAGTGATCGAAACAAGAATCGAATCACTTATACATTTTTCTCTCTAACACTTTGAACTAGTGAAATCTATAACTTTCACTCTCTAATGTGTATCACGCATATCATCTATTATGCTCTCTACCCTATGGCACGAAATTGGTTGGTCTTAAACCCTATTTATAAAGTGTGAAGGGTTGCGTCTATCCAAACGAAGAGTCATGTCCATTGGCGAAGAGTTGCATCACTTCATTATGATTGGATATAAAGTTTCATCCTCATCTTCAATGGATAGGCACCTTTTCATGATTGGATTGCTTCTAAAAGGTGTCTTTTTGTCTGACAGTTAGTGGAGGTTGATGGCGGTTGATCGTTTTTATCTAGTGGTTGGTAGCTGCGAATAGTTATCCATAACCATCACAATTTGCGAGCATGATATACATGTCGCAATCGTGAACTTTAGTTGTTAACTTTCTATTTGTGAAGAATGACAAGTCACGATCGTGAATGGGTTTCACGATGGTGATATGTGCTTTTCTTCATGATTCTTCTTTGCAACTTTGCCAATCTTTGATAACTTCGATCCAAAGCCAATTCCTTGTGTTCCACACATCTTTTTGCACCTTTTTCACTTTTTTTACATAGAATTCTATCTTTGATCATAAGCCAATTCCTACATACCGATCTTTGACAACTTCGATCATTTCTACTTAAGCTAATTATATCTTTGATCATAAACCAATTCTATCTTCATGATTCTTCTTTGCAACTTTGCCGATCTTTGACAACTTCAATCCTAAGCCAATTCCTTGTATTCCACACATCTTTTTGCACCTTTTTCACTCTTTTTACATAGAATTCTATTTTTGATCATTTTACTCCCAAGATTCACCTAGTTTCTACACTTGCATAAAAAAACTACATACCACATGAACTTTTTATATGAAGTACAAAATGACTCTAAACTATATCATTTTATGATTAAAAATATCATGATAATAAGTGTAATTATACACTTATCACACCCCCGCACTTAACTTTTTCCTTGTCCTCAAGGTAAACACAACAGAAGTGTATGAATTAGTAATTCAATTTCGTACCTTATTTGATGAAAGACTATTGTAGTGAGTACCACATTCCCATGTTGTATAAAGTTCAAGTAAAAGTTCTAAATTTCCCACAAATTAGTAATGTGAAATTTATTTAGTTTAGTTGCATACCTTTGCTTTTAATGGAGGGCCAATCGAATCGCATCTTCATATAAGCTTTATATGCTTACTCTAATATTTCCTTCTCTCAAGTATAGTATAAAGTATAAAGGACAATGGGAGCACACTTTGAAAAAAATTGATCTCAAGGCATTTTTAGGTAACCTAGGATGCTAAACACTCTTAGTGGTTGCATTTTATGCTCCATACAACTCTCCCCTTTTTTTAGTGGTTGCATTTTATGCTCCATACAACTTTCACTCTTTTTTTTTCTTTTAAGCATATGTTTTTGAAGTACAGATTTGAACTTTGCACCCATTTTTCATGCTATGCTACTTTTCTTTTTTCACTCATTGAATGGTTGCAAATTCTGCTCCGTACCATTCCTCACCTTTTGCATAACTCATTAATTATCCTCTCTTTCTTTTGATTTTTTCTCTCAATACCCTCATCCTTTATTGATCACTTCAAACTATTATGGCTATAGTTTCCCAACACTTTAAACACACTCAATACTTATAGGATGTATTCAAGAATAGCATATAAAACTCATTGTAAGAACACTACTAGATATTACTCCATTTAAAACTTATCGATAGCATTGAACTAAAACTATATAACTTATACTAATTGATGTTGCATTGAAATATATCGAAACTTACTTAGAATGTTGCTTTTGAATGTTACTCACCAGTCATCCACCCCAAATGCTAAATGTTGTGCCAAAAGTGCTCACACTCTCAACGTGCGCTCAAACTCGAAACAAAATTTTGTTCCAAATTTGCACTAACATCAAACTTTTAATACCTAACACTCATAATAACCTTGGAACATATGTTAGTATAGTATAGGTATAGATAAGGTATAAGCAACACAAACTCAAGAAAAATTTTCATATTCTTCAACTTTTTAATTTATTTGATTTTTTTGGATTTTAGGGATTTTTGTACAATTTTTTCACAAATGCCCCCCCACACTAAAGAACACAATGTTCTCATTGTGAGAGAATTTACTAAAAATGAAAAACTCAAAAACTAAAAACAAACAACTAGTCTAAAAGAAAAGAAAAGAAATTTGAACCCGGTTATAAATTCTTTCGAACTTGAATCTGGAGGACTTGGTGAGATATCCAAATTCTGCTTCTTGAAGTACGAACTCAACTTGTGGTTTAAAGAAATGTTGGATTTTGTTAGTTGACAAACATCATGTTGTCTAGAAGAGATATCAAGACAAGCTTTATTGACATAATTGACGAACTTCCCTCTCTAAGTATCTTCATTGGCATGTGTACTCCCGGAGGTTTATCTTGCTTCACTACTTCTGACTTGAACTTCTTCATTGCCTTCGTCGGGTTAGTTCTCTTGAGAAGTATATTCTTCTATCGTCTCAGCTTCCTATCCCTTACTCCATACGGTAGAAATGTAAATTTTCCTTCTTCCTCAACTATTCCCTCTCTCTTCATATAAATTCCTCCCATGAAGTTGAATTTCTCTCTAGGACTATATCTATACAGCAGTTGATTCTTTGCTCCCAATATGATTCTGTAAATACTATTCGCCCCTCCAACTCTAGCCTTTTTATGTGTAGTAAGAATAGTTATGGATTTTAACATATACATCGGAAACTTTAGCCTTAATTGTGAAATCGCGCACTCCAATATAACCAAATCTTTCATCGACACTTTAGTAGTTTCATGTCGGAAGAAAAGACTTTGACAAATGAACTTGTGAAGATAAAGAAGGTTGTTGCTCTAAATGTTTTTATTGGATGAGTTTTTGACATCGTATCGATCCAATTCCTTTAACTCAGTCCATACACTCCTTAAATCATAATCTTCTTCCTTTTCTACTTCTTCATAGGTTTCTCCTAAACCAAACCACTTTATCAAATCCATTAAAGTAAATTTGTATTCTTCCCCTTCATTCCTAAACTTCCTTTTCAAGAAATTCCCATCCTCTTGAACAGTCACTAAAAACTCGAGGACCTATTCCTCGTTAAACGGAAAACACATATTTACAAAGCTTCCCAATCCAAATAGCGTTAAGCATTCATCTACTTCCACATGAATCCCAACATCAATCGCAAAAGTAGGATCATAGAAGAGTGTACCTTTGATATCGAAGTTCTTTATCCTCATGTAACGCTCAACTTCTTCTTCACCGTAGATAGGAAAAGGACATCCATATTTGGTTTGTTGATTAACCAACTTATTCTTTCCCTTGGTTGCTATTGACTTCTTGGGAGCCTTTAAATTCAAGAGTTTGAAAGAAAGGTTTGTGTTTTGATTTGGTAAAAACAGAGAAAATTGTTTGCAAGAGATTGTAGTTGTGTAAAAGAGTGATTGATTTGTGAAAATCAATTAGGAAAAAAAATATATATATATATATATATATATATATATATATATATATATATATATATATATATA
>CATIWQ010734138.1:0-18158 GCA_949673415.1 Euphorbia schlechtendalii | reverse complement strand
AATGAATTCTTATTGAACTTGCAGAAATTGCTATATAGAAACATCAATTATGCCCATGTATAAATAGGCTTACATTGTAACAGAAAATAGAGAAAATCCTGGAAACAAACTAATTGTACCAGATTTATTGCCTACAGAATAAAGCATGCTTAAGACTAGGAACAGAATAAGTAACAACTAATAATTCTCCACAAGACTCCGTCAATCTTTGAATCACATTTCAACAATTAAAACTTATTTGGAGGTTCTACCAAATTTTTCAATCCGATAAAATCAGGATTTCAATAAAAACTTAGAATAAGAATTTGTTCCGAAGAGATGATAAATGTACCGTATTCCATGTATTGCCCAATGCCAGGTTTTTGTAGTATAAAAATCATAAAATAATGCATGACTTTTCAGGAAAAATGCAGGTTCCGAAAATACATGACTTATTAGGAAAATGACAAGTTTTTTGTCTAAAAAACATGACTTTTTGGGACTAATAATAGAAATATTTTCTATTCGAGATAACCTGGTAGCTCAACCCCAGCCTGGGGCGCTGCCCCTGAACACAGCTCACAAGGGCGTTGCCCCCGAACCTCCAAATCATGATAGAACCCAAACAAGCATGCAATCCGCACTCTCCCGACTTGTTCGATGATATATTACAATCACATGATCAATTAGTCAATCCAATTACAATAAAAAAACTAACAGTTTGTTCCTGCCTGAGTCTACCTGAGTTGATTTTAGTGATGAAATTTTTTGCATGTAGTGAAATTATGTGCGTATTTACACTGCAGCAGCTCATTCTCTTGAAATCACTGAAATTGGTTGATTTGCTGGTGTCCTGTTATTTAGAGTTTTCTACTTTCCCTGTTAATCCGAGTAAGAATTCTTTCATTTATTGCCTTCTGCACTGTGCATTTCATTTCATGTATCTTATCTCTCTCTGCAACATTTTCCGTGACTAACGCATTCGCCAGATTTAGTTGCTTTATTAAACTCTCCTAATCTTAGGCCACGCGGAGGCCAAAATATCAATGATCTCTATCAGTTGCCAATGCCATTCAAGACTTGTAGTTCATGGAAATTAAACTTAATATTAATATCCTATGAAATCAACCAAGTTTATGTGTAGATCCATTTCCACATTTTTGGCTGTCCAGATAAACCTTTATGTGTTACTTGGTAGTAAAGTTACTTTCCTCGTGTACAACTATAATGTGCATTATTTTTGTAAAAAATAAAGAATGGTTTCAAGTTCTGTTATGATTGTGAATACAAGGAAGCTGAAGTGGTGCATTTTTTGAAAGTTGAGGTAGCCACGAGAGATGACTAGATGAGTACCTGAACGAAAAATACTGATGCTAAAACTGAAGAAGCTTCTGCTGAGAATAAACAAGTAAATAGCGGGGTTGAAAAAGCGGGACTTAACGTGCGTGTCGCAGAATCTGAAGGAGAAATGATGGATAATGCCGTCAACTACAATAATGAATAATATTTGGATAAGGATATGGTATGACAGTGTAGTGGGTTAGATGTATATTGTAAAGGATAAACTTGTATGGTAGGGATGATTGTATGTTATAACAAATCCATGTATTGATATAGACACTGGCTGGTATCAACTTCTTTTGTAACAAGTTGCCTTTACTGATTCAAGGCAACAACAAACTCTACTAAACTCCTTGTTTTGTAGTTGGACCCAGAATAATTGTTAACTCATTCTGTTTAAGTCATTCACTTTCTTCTATTCTGTTTAAGAAATTTGGATAAAGCCAAGTTTGGCGGATTCTGTGTCATTATTAGTAACTGGAAAGCCAAAACAAAGATCTCAAACTAGAAAAAATGTGATAAGATCATGCAATATCTGAAAGTTGTTTTAGAGATCTTGACAATCGCGGCTGGTATATGTTGAGTCGTATTTGAAAAATATCTGAATTTGTAGTAGCCAAATATCATCCTTTCTGGAACCAAATCAATGGGCTTGATGAATTACATTCATTAAACAACTTGAGGGGTGTATTGGATATCAACTCTTTAAAATACATGAAAAATGCGGCAACTGAAGCTCAGTTGACTTTCAAGCAAAAACTTCAGAATAGTAATTAGAATGGGGCAACCATGAACTTGACTAATAAAGCAGCTAATGATAAAAAAGTTTCATCCTTTTCTTTCAATAGAACTGAGTCGGGAGTTGCTAAGGGCGGATATCCCAGCTAAATGGCACCCCGCTTGCTTAAGCAAGCAAACTGGGCATTGAAATTTATTAAAGATAAAAAGATAGTACATGTCATCAACGAAAAAATTAAAAGAAAATGGCAGTCCCACCAAATTTGAGCCGGAGTATCCCTTCCATAATTGGTTAAAGAAATCAACGAAGTGATTTATTTCTCTAAATATATGTGAGTCGCTATTTTATTAGAAGAAAGTATCCGAATACAATTTATCCATCAAGCTCGAGTGCATGACTGAAGTCACGGCCGTTTTTACTCGTTCATTGACCTTGCATAGAAATAAGAAATCTAATATTTGTTTTTTTAGAAATATGAGATATTTTTTACCAATTTTGTTGATCGTAATGTTTGAATCTAAAATCCAGTGTTTTAAAAGATACTAGGAGCTAGTCGTGCGGTTAGAGCCTCCGGGGGTCTAAACGGGGATTAATCGAGAATTCATCGGAACTTAGGTGGGAATTAGGCGGATTAATATTTTGAAAAATTTAATATTTATTAATGAACTGAAATAATAAATTTAACTAATACATAAATTTTTATATAAAAAAACTAAAAATTCATGTAGCAACATTAATCTAGGCTTTGGCGACACATTTTTAAGTTTTGTCAACATTTTTTCTAGATTTTGATAACACTTCTCTGATATTTGGTGACACTTTTCAGAGTTTTAGCGACACTTTCTGCCTTGACTGCCCGATTACATAAGCGGTGTTCCAAAAATCCTTGCCTAGGCGCCGCCTAAACGACCGCCTTTACTACTTTTTAAAACAGTGCTAAAACCCAACACTTCTTGGGTTCTCCAAAGGTGTTGCTCACTATACTAAAGCTCAGTGGTAAGGAATTTAGTATTAAGAGTACTGGATTGACATATGCTACATGAAATTCTTTAAGTTTACTCAGATTTTTAGCTTTCTAGAATGATTATTTCTTTATCCTCCTTTGAAAAGAAAAGAAAACATTCATGTAGAACGATTTTTTTTTATAAATATTATTGAACATAAAAGGAAAGAAAACTGTTATTTTCTTTAATAGATTGTTTTTTCAACAAATGAGATGAAGTGATGAAGTAAATGGAAAAGTAGATTCCATTAGGTGTGCAAGGGTGGAAGCGTGTGCAAGGGTGGAAGCTAGGAATTGGTAAAGCAAAAGGCCAAAAGTCCACATTCAAAATTTTAATTTTCTAAAAAGATAAAAAAAACAAGTAAAGAAAAGATAAGAAAAAGGTGTATTATATAATATATCCACGTGTAAGCCAATCAGTACTGTAAGTTCTGTTCTTTTCAACTTCTGAAATTTGAGCTGAACTTAACTTAATTTAACTTAACTTAACTTAACTTAACTTAACTTAATGGACCTGAACTTAACTGAACTTAACTTAACTTAACTTAACTTAACTTAACTTAACTTAATGAACTTGAACTTAATTGAACTTAATAATAAATATATTAATTATTAAAATAATAGTAAAACTCATTAATTATAAAAATAAATAAATCATTAATAATCATTACAAATAATATTATTGATAACTACCTATATAAAATAATTAATAAAACAATTTTAATACCATTAATAATAAAAAAATATACAAAACATAAATTCATTTAATTAAAATTTTATTATTCAAATAATAATTATTGTTACAATTGCACGTGAGCTAATAATAATTATTATAATATATTGTAGTTTGGATTCAAATTATCACTTATTATTGGTTTACAAAAATGTAATGGTTGTTTTAAATAATAAATATTTTTATTTTATTATTCCATATCACATTTTCTAATTAATTAATACTATGATTATAAATAAAAATATTATTATATTATAATTACATTAATACTATTATTATTATATCAATAACACTAATAATTATCACTATTTAAAAATTATTTTTACTATATTTATAATCAATATTAATTACATTAATAATAATTATTTTTCTATATTAATATTTTTATCATTGTTCTTTTTTATTATTATTATTACTATTAATTTTTATTAAAGATTAATTAGTATAATCATTATTAAAATTAAAATTTATGGACCTGAATTGAACTTAATACATCTTAACTTAACTGAACTTAACTGAACTTAATGGACCTAAATTGAACTTAACTGAACCAAATTGAAGGTGAAAAGAACAGTACCTAAGTTTAATTCCTAGCTACTTTAATTGTCGTCCAAGTTTTTGGTTTAGTTTGATTAGGTAGTGTATTTATTACTAGTATTAACAATACGACCCAAATCCATGTTTTAGAAATTAGTATGCGCGGACTTCTGGTAGTCTATTCGGATCAAGGCTAGGGTTAATCACATTTGTGTTTTTTCATTTTTTAAAATATATTAAAATTTTGAATATAAAATGAAAGTATATCATAAAAAATTACAGAGCGTGTTAAGATAAAAATATGAAAATTATAAGATTTTAGTCTTTATATAATAAAGAAATTAATTAAAATAAAAAATTTTATCTTGAATTGAAGTATCTCACATCTCTTATTTTTTTATGAATTAGAGCAAGCTATTTTTCATTTTGATACTTCAAACAAGATTTTAATGGTAACGTTATAATATATATTATAGGTTAAAAATGTTCAACTACAATTTTTATAAATATCAATATCTTAAAAAAAATATGTGCAACACATAAACGAAAAAATGGGATTAGGAGGTGACTAACTGGCAATAAATCGTTTTCATATTATGCCACATTCTACATTGATATCAACATTTTTCAGCTAGATCCAATAAAATATGGTAGTAACGTGAAAATCTTAAACATAGAACGGTTCATATTTATGTCATATATATTAGTTTCCTTAGAAATATTTCCTCGCAAACTTTTGATAGTATGATATATACAATAATTTTATATCCTTTTTTTTATTTTCCTTCAAATATCCACGTTGTAAATGTAATTTTTATATAATTACTTTTAGTTAGCTTTTTATATTTATATATCATTTATTGTTTTCTTTTCAATCTCTTTCACCTTTATAAGTGCTTAATTACACATATGAGAAGTGGGAAATGAATAACAAAAAGCATAATTTTTCAATTTTTTATCCCCAAGCTATCAATGCATTCCACCTACCATGTATTATTATTATTTTTTTTTTTTTTTTTTTTTTGTTGTTTACGATGGTGCAAATGTTGTGTTCAATCGAGTTGTGCTGAGAAAATCGAAAGTTTATACTTTACTCAATTTGTTGAATCCTGTGTTGAGTAAGACTACTTAACAGAGAAGTAATATACTGAGTGAATCAATAGATCAAAAACATATGCAGCAGGTACGAGTGCCGAACAAACCAATACTGAGTAATATAAAGAGTAGAGTTAGAGAAAGTAAACACAATGATTTATACTAGTTCGGACGATGCCTACCTCCAGCCCCCAAGAACCTTTCGTGAGTTTTAATCCACTAATGATTACTCCTTTAACTAGACAGAGAAGCCTTCACAAAGAAATCCTGATTACTACAATTAATACCCTCCAAACTATAATCTAATCCTACTGAGTTGAATACCCTCTTTAACCCAAATTCCTTAGTTTAATTTTCTAAAAGATGTTTTGAAGGAATACAACTTATAAAATGTTATTTTCTTCTTACAATGTGTGAGCATGAGATTTTGTATCAGCTCGCACGTTCCTTGATAACGGCTTTTCAGGATTTTTATCCTCGAATCACATGATTTTCGATTATCCAGAAATCTCCGAATGGGAATGTTCCTCGTCGCCAATTTATGTTAAGGACTTAAATTATTAGATTTTGGTAAAAATTAATTTATTATATTTTAAAAAAAATTAAAAATATATTTAAATATTAAAAATAAATAATTAATTAATAAAAATATATAAAAAATACCGGAATCGGGATCCGGCCTCGCCAGATTCTAGCGAGGCTCTCCAAAAAGTCTGGCGAGCCTTGCCAGAACTTTGGCGAGTCGCCAGAGTTTTCTAGTGAGGCTCATCGCCATAATATGTTTCCTTTTGGATTTCTCGGGATTTTTCGCCTATAAATATTCGCGAAATTTTCAGTATTCGGGATGGGGAAAAAATTTTTAGAAAAAGTCTGATTTTCACGAGAAAGAACCACGAGAAAAATTACAAAAATATTGTCTTACATTCCGATCCAAAACATGTTTGGATTCCGACACTTTTGATTTTCAAATAAACTTTCTACAATTTCTTTTTCTTCTAAAATCCTCAGATATTCTCGGGTCTAAAACAAATTGGAAACATGAGTCTGATTATCATTTGAATAAATAAACATTTATTTTCCACACAAACACAACTAAAAAATGAACGAGGAATGCTCTCGGGGATCATACGGATACACTGAAGTGGATTCACGCCGAAAGGGTAAGCTTCTGAGTTCCTAGAGCTGCTTCATCTCGTGCTTCCTATATTTTTCTTATTTCCATTTTATATGAGGACATAGGAATTATTTTATTTTCTTTTATTGTATAAATGTTGTAATTCTTCTTCTTCATCATCTTTAATTTCTGTTAGGATACCCCAATGAAGGAAAATAAAATTATTCCCGGATAACAGGCCTCACATTTTGCCTTATGGTCACCTTCACTAAATAAAAATGACCAACATATATTGTAAATAAAATAATTGTTTTATTTCTAAATAAGAAATTTTCAATCATCGATATTTTAATTAGGTCACACGGGCCTCCTCAAAATTAAATCGAGCATATGTGCAAATATCCATGTTATGCCATGTGCTAACCTTTGTGAATGCAGGTTAGATGTAAGCCTAGGTTTTATCTTCCCTTGGGTATTGTAAATATTTTAAGGAAATGTAATTAATAGATTAGGCGGGCGGTTGCATCCCCCGAGGTTATGTAATCTTTAATCTTTCCTTTTTTGCTTTTATTTACTACTTTATATATGGATTTACTGTTTACCGCATACAAGTTAAATCATACATTACAACTTGAAAACGACATAAGTGCGAATATGCACAATTAAGAAATACGGTTTTCTGTAGATGTAATATAATGTAATCCAATAAGAAATAAGCAACTTATCCCGAACCCGAATCTCTGTGTCTTAGTGGGTCGTCCCCTGAACGTTAAGCCTCACAGGACTCTAATTCCTAGAAAGAGCTAATCTAGGTGGCGAATCTACACTAAGAGATGGCAGATTCAGGTTTGATCGATCTAAAAATGTTTTTGGTTTCTCTAATCAAACTTTTCCGGGTCCACGACCTGGCACATTTTAAACACCCCGATGGACCGCACCTCTCATTTCATGGTGCTCTCGGCCCATCGCTCCGTATCGTCTGCTCACAGTGGCGACTCCGTTGGGGATTTTTCTTAAACTCTTTTTCTATAAGGTTTTAGATTTTTGGATAAGTGCCGAAAATTATTGATCACATTATTCCTTATTTTCTTAATTATGACATATTCATAATTCGCATTGCAATAGAAGGGATTAGCTCGTAAGTCTAAGATACCCCTATTACCATGAAGCTTTCTCTTGTACTAATCTTCCTCCCTAAGAAAAGATAGTATTTGAGTGGGTGGAGCACTTGTTGCCATATCGCATGTAACTTCCTCTTTATAACCCATTTGAGGAGAGGCTTAGAGTGTATTTTAGTGTAACAAGAACCTTCTACATCAACAATCACCATATATATACCTCATGTAAATAAGCCGTAGGCATTTTCCCTAGGGTTTTACCCAACAAACGACCATGCATTATATTTTTCTTGCAGGTGCGCTCCTTAGTATCTTCATGGTACTAATATGAACCAAACTTAGGATAGAGACTAGCCAAAAACCCTATGCGCGGGAGTTGTATGGTTGGAAGTTTGGACGTTGCACGCTATGTACTACGTACTTATTATTGTACAAATGTCATGCTAACCACGAATCTTAGTGCAGACACTTGAATGCACACACTTATAATGTTACAATGATGTAACATAGCATCTTCTCATCATCATGATACCAAATCGGTGTTCATACACTTAGTTTTAGTTGACACTTTAGATCATATCGCCCTAGAACTACATAAAACTAATTAGAAACATCACTTACCCCTTTTCAACGAGATGTCCACTTAACATCCGGTTATTAACCCGTACAGGGCAAACATACCTTTCTTTTACTGCGTGATGTCCACTTGACATCCTAAATTTAGCCCATAAGGGGCAATAACATATCCCAAACATCATCTTTGAGATGTCCACTCGACATCCAAATCATAGCCCAGACAGGGCAATCACACATACCACATAGCTCGAACGGGGCAAATACCTACCCAAACCATTTTCCACATCAGGTGATATTCCAGTTGATGTCCTAACCTAAGCCTACAACGGGGCGAGTTATGTCAAAAAACCTTACCTTACCAGGTCTTCAAGGGTATATGCTTAATACCCGAACCATCTGCCTACATGGGGTAATGATTTGTACATCACCACATACCCCCAAATAGTGATGACCACATGGGTATCCGAAACTCCACCCTAATTGGGAAAAATAACTAAATCTTCATTTAATAACTACACACTGTGGTTATTTTCATCTTCTTCAATTTCATCAGGGTATGTCGCATTGCTTATCCAAAATAATTTTGACCTCTTCATCCATGAGATCTAGTCATAGAATGAATTCTCAAAATATCAACCTATTATCATATGAGTAACTTGGTCACCTCACTTACACCACTCATATCATGATGTTACACAAACATCGTACAAATCTCAAATCTGAACTCAAGTGTTGGATTTTCATTTCCACTTTTTTTTGTTTTTACTTAACAACTAATCAGTTTGTTTCAAATGGATTGACAAACATATTATTCACATCATGGCATGCTAACCCCTTATGAATGCAGCCATAACATTAAACATCTCACTCATTTTTTGCATCACGAATCATGTCATGAATCCCAAATGCATGGTATGATCTTCTACTTATGTATCAAAGGGGCTTGGAAAAGGCTTGCTCGCCGCCTGGTCCTCATTTCTCAAATCGTGGCCAATTTAGAGGGGGGGGGTTCCATACACTGACTCAAGTGAGGACTCGAATTTCGATTCAGATTTAGTTCAACGTATGTCTTTCATGGCCAATCCACAAGAAGAAGGTGCGGGGGAGGACCACCCCGTCCTTACGGGATAAAACTCTTAGTAGACACATTAGTCATCGGTGAGCATCGAGATTGCAGCTGCCTTGAACACCTTTGCAAATAGCGAATAGCTAGCATCGCTTATTTGCCAACACGCTGGGAGGGCTCAAAATGTAGTGTCTAGCCTAGTGGTCACCCTTAACAATGGCGTTCCAACTGGCTGACCTGAAACAGGGGGACCTCCTACCTCGCATTTAGCACACCCAAATCCTACCGCCTTTTATCAGTTTAGGGCAGGACAAAGTCAGCTAAACCAAGCTTAGATTGGGCAGCCAAGATATAACGTTGCCAATCCTTCCCAGAATCAATTCTTCCCAGGATAAATTGGGCAGCCAGCGTTTGTACCAAGGCCTATTTATCAAGGAATGACCCAATAGCCTATTCCCAGTTGGAGAACGTCAGTTACCTCACAGTTCCAGACACCTCAACTGCCCAATTTTGTGGCATTTCCCCAGGTGCAATATAGCTTTTATCCATGAGCAGGGAACGCCATCCTCTAGTAACCAAGCATGGCGAAGTTATGGAAATAATTCCTGGCTACTCACGGTGGCCATCTCATGAATCCATACTCGGTGAAACCGATAATCGAGGATGAAGACAGCTTACCCCCAAACTCT
This sequence comes from Euphorbia schlechtendalii, assembly GCA_949673415.1. Lineage (NCBI taxonomy): Eukaryota > Viridiplantae > Streptophyta > Magnoliopsida > Malpighiales > Euphorbiaceae > Euphorbia > Euphorbia schlechtendalii. The sequence continues at coordinate 8,168 of CATIWQ010734138.1, read as the reverse complement.
GCGATGCCGTAGTTTGAAAAGTATGTGGATTCTAGAGACCTGTGTGCTCATTTAACACATTACCAAACGGTAATGAGGGTATTAAGGGTCAATGAACGGATGATGGCTAAGCTCTTCGTCATCACCTTGGGTCACCCAGTCAATGAATGGTACAATTCCTTCCGCTGGACATAGCTACTGATTAGAATAGCCTTGCTCAGGCTATGATGGGGCATTATGGTATCAACTCTCAAATGGAAATCACAATGAAACATCTGGAGGCTATAAGGTAAGAGAAGGGTGAGAGCTTCAAATCCTATTATGCACGTTGGATGGCCACACAGGTCAGGCTTCGGGCTCGCTTAACTTTACCGAAGATGATAACCAAGCTTATAGATAGTGCACTGCCATCATACAGGAACAAGTTTGGGTCAAACATCCTTTCAAGCTATCAATAAGTGTTTGAGAAGGCAGATAAAATGGAGCACTTTGAATCCATGAACGCGTTTGGGGGGCGTTAGCAACGAAAGATGATGATGTAATGAATTAGTTTTTAACTACTTTGCCCATAAGGGTTTCAAATTTTTTAATAAATTGAACTTTGTTTACTTGCTTGATATTTTATCGATGACATAATGCATTCTCATAAACATACACATAATGTTTTTAGCACATGTGACACATCATGTCATGAAATTAATTTGGGTATAAATGAATTCCCCAAAGTTACAATAAGTTCAAATGATTTGACTCTTGAGAGAAAGTGAGAGATAAACTAACGTACTTAGACGACGCGTGATAGCATTTGCCTCACTAAAGACGTAAGAACAACAGAATAATCTCCAAGCACGAAACATCCACTAACTATTAAGTTAGTCAATCAAAGGCCAAATGATCGAAACTAGAAAGGAACGAAGCACGCAAAGATCAAAATGATCAAAGCTAGAATAAGACCAAGTTGTCACCAAAGCAAATTGAGGTCAAACCACCGGCGCAATGTTAAAGACAAAAAGAAGGAGTCAAATCGTTGAATACGTCAACAACTCCACTTATGGGTCGATCATTACATTGAGGAGGAAACATCATTTAACGAAAACCGTTCACCGTCGACGAATCAAGCTATCTGATCTCCGACATATCACCTATTATTGGAAAATAATCAAACTCAAAAGGAAACGTTGATGATCAAGACTCATAGTCACATATACCTCAAGCTAGCAAAGCGGTATGGGCACCAACCAATCGATTAGAAACGCTGAACAAGACAACAACTAAAGTCGTGGGCATGGATGGTGATCAATCTATCAACCAAGACTGGCACAATTGCTATCACGCATAGGTGAAAGAAATAAATTGATCGCAGTAACAATAAAAAAATAAATTTATAATTAGTCAGTCAATTAACACTCTGTTAGTTGAGTAAAAATTAAGGCCCCTTTTCAAAGCATAAAAAGAACAGTCTGCTGAGTTGAAAACCCGAAAAGGGTGGCTTAGGCAAAACTTAGGACATCGAGAGAACCGCATTAGTTAGAAAACCTAAGAGGGCTAATCGATGGCAGGATTCAAATCATTTGAAACATTTATACCCCTATTAAGTTCATCAATGAATTGTCATTTTGTATGAAGCTTTATGCATATGCTAATTTTGATTGCTTGCATGCCAATGGTAGAATATAGCAAGTAAACAGCAAAAAAATTGAAAAAGTAAAAAATAAAGAAAAATGAGTCTGCTGGATTAAAAACCTGAAAGGGCAGTCTAGGCAGAAATTAAGACAAGGTTCGATAGATTGAAAACCTACAAGGGCAATCTATGCAGAAATCAGAACCAAAGAAATATCAAATTCATCATCTCCTCCTCGGAACGGTATGTGACATCATATACCTCCAACACTTCAGGAAGATAACTTCCAAGCGATCATTGCCTATATGGTTCAGGATCAATGACTCATCTAGACTTTCCTCGAACTAGATCCAAGCTTTGAACTCAAATCTGATTCAATGAACTCATGGTCGTCGCTCTTAGGAAGCCATCGATGGAATCCCTAACAAGATGAAAAATCCTAGGGGCAACCATGCACCAGCACAAGAGAAGGCTCTTCAATGAATGAAGCTCACAACAACTACAACAAATAAACATACATCATATAATAAATATTTTTCATGCATAAAATCATGCATACATTACATTCGCATCATGTTATTCACAGGTAAAGATGATGCCAAACTGGGGCAACACCTTCCCGGTAAACAAGAAACTCCACCTCCACTTGAGGAACCTGCAAACATCAGGAAGGATGACAGCCCACTCAAGCCTATAGCCAATTCAAGTTATTTAGGCCTTGTTCAAGCAACATCACATCACAAAAGCCTTTTAAAACAAAGGAGCAGTTCTCGAGACATCCTCGAATTTTCATTAAACTCATCATGTTTTAATTTTTGATTAAAGGGGCAAAAATTTTTGCTTCGCATAAACTCAATCAAATAATTAAAACATTCATCATAAAATATACTGACATTACACTCCTCCAATTTGTAACAGGGACCAAGTCAATATCCTACTAAGGAAATTCAAGGTCGCCATTGAAATTGATTCAGACACCTATCTCCAATCATTCCAAGGGGCACATGATAATCGCAGTCGAAGAAGGAAACGGCTGCCAACAATAACAGGGACGCCGTAGAAAGAAACGGTCGACCCGCCCGCAAGGAGCATCAAACATCAAGGGATTCCGAAGAAAGAATCGGACAACCCTGCGAGGACACAGCGCTAGAAAAGAAGGCCCACGTCATCAATAATCAGGGGGAAAGAAGGAACCAACCACATCGGTCAGGTATATTCTCAATACCTCCACTCCATTTCGTGTGATCATACCGGTTATACAACCAGCAATTATCACACGAGTGGTAGTTGTAAGCATGAGATTTTGTACTAGCTCGTGTGTTCAATGATGATGGCTTTTCGGGATATTTATCCTCAAATCACACGATTTTCGATTATCCGAAAATCTCCGAATGGGAATGTTCCTCGTTGCCAATTTATTTTAAGGGCTTAAATTATTAGATTTTGGTAAAAATTAATTTATTATATTTTCAAAAAATTAAAAATATATTTAAATATTAAAAAATAAATAAATAATAAAATCGAAATCGGGGTCCGACCTCGCCAGAAGTTCTGGCTCGTCAGAATCTGGCGAGCCTCGCCGTAATATGTTTCCTTTTGGATTTCTTGGGATTATTCGCTTATAAATTTCGCGAAATTTTCAGTATTCGAGACAGGGAAGAATTTTCACAAAAAGTGTGATTGTCACGAGAAAGAACCACGAGAAAAATTACAAAAATATTTTCTTATATTTGGATCCAAAACACGTTTGAATCCGAAACTTTTGATTTTCAAATAAACTTTCTTCAATTTCTTTTTCTTCTAAAATTCTCAGATATTCTCGGGTCTAAAATAAATTTAGAACTCGAGTCTGATTATCTTTTGGATAAATAAACATTAATTTTCCACACAAACAAAATTGAAAAATGAAGAGGAACACTCCTGGGGATCATACGGATACGCCGAATTGGATTCACGTTGAAAGGGTAAGCCTCTGAGTTCCTAGAGCTGTTTCATCTTGTGCTTCCTGTATTTTTCTTATTTCCATTTTATATTCAGACATAGGAATTAATTTATTTTCTTTTATTGCATAAATGTTGTAATATTTCTTCTTCATCTTTAATTTCTGTTAGGATACCCCAATGAAGGGAATAAAATTATTCCCGGATAACAGGCCTCACATTTTACCATGCGGTCACTTTCACTAAATAAAAATGACCAACATATTTGCAAATAAAATGAATTGTTTTATTTCTAAATATCCATGTTATGACATGTGCTAATCTTTGTGATTGTAGGTTAGATGTATGCCTAGGTTTTATCTTCCTTCGGGTATTGTAAATATTTTAAGGAAATGTAATTAATAGATTAGGAGGGCGGTTGTATCCCCTAAGGTTATGTAAACTTTAATCTTTACTTTTTCGCATTTATTTACTACTTTATGTATGGATTTACTACTTACCGCATACAAGTTAAATCATACATTACAACTCAAAAATGACATAAGTGCGAATATGTACAATTAAGAAATATGATTTTCTATAGATGTAATACAATGTGATCCAAGCAACTTATGTCGAACCCGAATCTCTATGTCTTAGTGGGTCATCCCCTTGACGTTAAGCCTCACAAGACTCTTATTCCTGGAAAGAGCTAATCCAGGTGGCGACTCTACACTAAGAGATGGTGGATTCAAGTTTGACCGATCTAAAAATGTTTTTGCTTTCTCTAATCAAACTTTTTCGAGTCCACGACTCGGTACATTTTAAACACCCCAGTGGACCGCACCTCTCATTTCAATGCTCTCTCGGCCCATCGCTCTGTGACGTTCGCTCACACAATGATTAACTTTAGCTAAGATCTATGATTCAATTTGTCTCTCGATTACTTGAAAGCAGTATTTGAATTGAGTGCTTCTTTGTCTTTTGGAAATTTGAACGTTGGGTAATATGACAGAGATTTCAGTTGTAGGAAATTTCGGATTATTCACCAAGTTTGAAATTGTTGCTTTAATCCCCTTTTATAGAGTCATCTTGAAGTAGCCATTGCTGTAAACTTGTATTAAATTCTTCATATCTATTATGATTAAATCTTCCCATTGAGAGATTCAAATCTTCTGTTGTCGAATATAATTAATCTGTTGAGTGACAATCTATTTCAATCTTGATCTTGGTCGAAATCCGTTTGAGAGAAAGATGTGCTAGTTTGCTACGTGTCTTCTTCCCATTTCTCTGAGAGTCTGACATCTGCAGTTACGCGTGGCTTGATTTGGAGTGCAACACCATTGGTCCATTGACATTGGAGTGTAGCGCTAATCCCTGGATAAGCTGTATATTGCTGCTTTTAGACTTTGTCGTGGAATATTCTATTTGTCGTTTGTACAAATCAACATTAATTTCTACAGAAGTAACTTAAACAAAAAATTCCTTGACGGAACTAGTTAAAAAGCAACCAATGTTTATAGGTCAATAGAAAAGTAAAACTTGATGATCATTGATTAATTCTTGTTGTTGAGAATTTTATTTACCCAGATTCTAACTGAGTAAATTAATACTTAGACACAAACTGAGTTTACAATATGACCACAGGTCAGCATGCTGAGTTATTCTCCTTTGAATAAATTCTTGCCTAACAACTCAATTTTTAATTTTAACTCGATTTGGTTTGCATTTTTAATACATTTATTTTCAATTTATTTAGGTCTCGTTCTCTTCAACTTCTGAAAACTAAACTGAACTAAATTTAACTAAATTGAACTTAACTAAACTGAACTGAACGTATTTCAGTGTAAATTTATAACTACACATAGCTGAACTTAAGTGAACTGTGCTTAACTTAACTAAACTGAACTTAACTGAACTCAACTGAACTTAATTGAATTGTAGTCGAAGAGAACATGACCTTAATTCGGTTCAGTTATTTAACCAATTAACCGATGATCACCCTTGTTATCAATAAGTTTAGTGACTTTATTTGTTTGTCTATTTAAATTCATTATTGTTTCAACAACTTATATCATCATTGTGCTAACAACATAATTATCTATAAATGGTTGCTGTAATATATTCTCAGCCTTTACTGAAGTGAAGATTATTCGCTTAGAAAAGCCTATATCTGAGGAAATAGTTTAGTCAGTAAACTATAATGAAGTTAAGTTTAACTGTTCTGCCAGTCAATCCCCAACCTTTCCTTCACAACCGATCAATCAAGAGCTAGAGTTAGCGTAGCGAATGACAGCAATGTCACTGCTGATCCTAGAACCGGAAACCTGTGGCTGGATGGAATCCTTTAGAAATAGGTAGAATCCTGCCCGCGCTTCTACTTATGAGACTAAGAGACCAAGGGCCTTCAGATGGTTATGGTTACAGCAATAGTTACCCTTCAGGGACAATAGTTATGAAATATAATAAGATATTTTCTATTATAATTACAAGATACGTACATAATAATTTTTTTTCACAAATCATACATTGTCACGCTCAACTTACAATTGTTCCCAGAACTTAGGAAAAAGTTTATCATTTCACCACTCATTATTAACATGACATGAAGAGAGAAAAAAAAATATATATATATTTTTAAGGAAATAATGTGTTCCGTGTTAAGCAATTAAATAAGTAAAATTTAAAAAAATGAGATCTTTGAAATTAATAAATAGCTTAGGGTAAAATCAAAAGGTCATACATCTCCTTCTATCCTTATAGATCCAAACTTTCCCAATTACAAAATCTCATTAACAATTATAAGAAACTATTAACATATATTTGCATTACAAGCTATATAGATTTGAGAAATGGAAGGGAGAAGCGGATTAAACAAATAAAGAATTTCATGGTGAAGGAAATAAACAAATTTGCAAAAATAGTGTAGAATTTGTTTATATTTATATTTTTTTACAGATTTCCATAAATAGAGATGATCACTGTAATAATAAAAACTGAGGAATTTAAAAAACTGTAAATTTATTTGTTATTATGAACTTTTTCATACACGAAATTATTTTATAAAAATTGTATGATCGTGGTTTGAATTTTCCTATTTTTGACATGGGTAAGTTCTTGTTGGTTTACTTTTCAAACTTATCATTGGGTGCGAAGAAATTAGAGAAACTAAGGACAGATTTGAGAGAAATGATTGGAATGGTCAATTATTGTATTTCATATTAGCTATAAAACTGTTACAAGGAAGCTCTTTATAAACAGAGCTTTTATAGAGAAGAAAAAATGCGGGAAAGTTTGTTACAAGCTAAAACAGAAAAGTCTTGATATTTACACGTCATCAATCTATGTGAATTAAAAGAGGGCCAACGAGTGACAAACACCCTAAACGCATAAGATTGTATTTTCAACCTGACACATTAGTATTAGCATATCTCCAGCTCTTATACCTTGTCTATACTTTCAATATCTGCCCCCTCACGATGAACGCTTGTGTCATTGTGATCTACTTGAATAAAACTGAAAGCCTTTACACTATGTATCATTTGTGAGAAGGGTAATGGCTTGGTAAAAAAATATGCCAATTTCATTTTATTAGAGACAAAAGGAGTGTGAATATGTCTTGAATCAATATTATCCCTAACCACATGAAATCGATATCCACATGTTTAATTCTCTCGTGAAAGACAGGATTTTGAGCAATCACAACTGCTGCCTGATTATCACAAAACAGTGTGATTGGTAGTTGTAAAGGAATCTGGAATTCTGACAATAGATAGCTAAGCCATTTCAGCTCATAACTGGTTAGACTCATGCTTCGACATTGAACTTCGGCAGATGACTTACTAACTAGAGTTTTGTTTGCTAGGATATGAGAGAATCAGTAAGAAAAATGTAAAATCCAGTCAAAGATCTTTTAGTTTCTTTACATCTTCCCCAGTCAGCATCGTAGTAGCCCTTCAAGGTAAGCTCAGTTGTGCTTGAATAAAAAATGCCACAATTGAGAGTGCCTTTCAAGTACCTTAATACATGATGTACAACGTGTAGGTTATGCAAAGAAGGAGATTCATATATTGATTCAACTGTTGAGTTGTGTATGATTGGTCAAGCCTCGTAAACTCCATATAAAGTAATCTGCCTACTATCTTCCTATATATTTCAGGATTAGATAGTGTCTCTCCAATATCTATCAAAATAATCTCATGGTTTGCAGGATTATTGATAGAATGAGCCTCTTTTAACTTCACATCTTCAATAATGTCTAAAGCATACTTCATTTATGATAGGGAAATTCCACAAAAATTTAAAGTCCGAGTCTGATTATTTTTAGGATAAAAATAACATATTTTCATACAAAAATCAAACCAAAAAGAACGAGGAGCACTCCCGAAAATCAAGCGGATTTGCATTAGTGCAGAAAGGGCCTATAGGGTCGCACTTTTTGGGAGGGTTCTACAAGAAACCGTTTGCATTGAGCATTAAAAAACACGGAGGTGGTTATTACGGACGGCTGTTACGTAACAACCGTCCGGAATGCATATAAAAGTATTACGGACGGTTGTTACGTAACAAACCGTCCGTAATACATCTATCTTTAGTTGTCCTTATTATAGTAATGCGGACGGTTATTTTGTACAAACCGTCCGCAATGA
>CATIWQ010734105.1:0-19744 GCA_949673415.1 Euphorbia schlechtendalii | reverse complement strand
AAGAAGAAGAAGAATTACAACATTATTTACAATAAAAATAATTCCTAGGCCAAAAATAAAAACTAAAAAGAAAAGATGATGAACATGGAATTTGCAGCTCTAGGAACTCAGAGGCTTTACCCTTTTGGCGTGAATCCACTTCGGCATGTCTGTTCGATCCTCGGGAGCGTTCCTCGTTCATTTTTGTAGTTTAGGTGATTTAATGTGAAAAGGAGGATGTAAAAGTCCAAAAATCTTCGTTTAATTCTTGAGATTTTAATGTAATTTAATTGGAAAAAAGAATTGGTTGTTTGGAAAATAAAGTGTTTATTTATCCGAAAGATAATCAGACTCGGGTTCTAAATTAGTTTTAGACTCGAGAATATCTGAGGATTTAAGAAGAAATTTGATGAAGAAATTTGATTTTAAGATGAAGAAATTCGAGATCCAAAAGTGTTTTTGATCCGAGCAAAAGTTAGAAGAAAGTGAGGAATATTGTTTTGTTTTATTTTTCTTATTCTGAAAGAGAGGATTTTTCTCTCTGAATTTCCGGGCCGTGTACTGAAAAAGACCCGACTATTTATAGAAAAAAGAAATCCCTGAAAGATCTAAAATATAGAGCCTCGCCGGCGAGGGGTCTCGCCGTGTGCACGAGGCTCCTCGCGTGTGCGCAAGGATGCCTCGCGCGAGGCCGCCTCGCACAACCTCGCGCGAGGCTGCCTCCTCGAGAGGGCTACCTCGCGCAGCCTCGCGCGATGCTCCTTCCTCGCGAGGCTGCCCCGCACGGGCTGCCTCCTCACGAGGCTGCCTCGCGCGAGGTTGCCTCCGCGCGTGGCTCCCTCGTGATCGGGACTATGTCACCTTCATTTTTTATTAATATTTTATTTTATTTATTATTTTTAATATTTTTTTAATTAATTTCTAAATTAAATTAAATAATTTTGTTAGAGACGAGGACGATTCCAATTCGGATATGTCAGGATGCTCGAAAATGTGTGATTCAAGGATAAAATCCCGTAAAAGCCGTCATCATCGAATACGCGAGCTGGTACAAAATCCCGTGCTCACTCTATCCCGGAATTAGACCTATTCACGAGGAACACCAATTGTCTTTATGTGCTAAGATTGACTAATACCCATTCTATCAATCTCATACTCTAATCAGAGGTTTATGAGTATGTCACTTCAGCAAAAGGATTTGAGGTACAAATTTCATTATATCACTATATCAAGAGTGATGGATCCCATCTTGACTACTATACCAATGAACGGTCATCACTATAACTGTAATCACCCTTATCATCCTGATCACTAGAGTATCTATTAGTATGACACAAAGTATAGCAACTTTTGCATAAGGTAGCCAGTATCTCAAGTTTAAGGATACTCGTAATGCTACTGCAATGAGACATGACACCAATACAAGGATATAGTTATTTCTGAGTATCTGTCTTATAGCGATCTCCAATTACATTCATGTGTTAACTCAAGGTACCACCTTTAACACATGAGATTGCCTACTTGAATTCGATCCAAGGAGTAAGCCTACACATGCTAGTCTTTCCGCTTCGTTAATGTCCAGTCTTAATGAAACCATAACTAGGGATATTTAAAATTTTCATAATTACATGTATGTGCAGTTCTTACTCCACATAGCTCCCACTATATCCTTGTATTTTCACGCTATGAAATAGTCACAAACTTTGTATTATTATATCAATGAATATACATATACACACATAATAGCACTTATATAATACCAACGAGTTACATAATTAGAAAGAATCATCAATATATAACAAAGGTGCCTTATTAATGATAAACAATAATCCAAAACTATTTGTACATAAGTGACTAATAAAGACATATCACCCTAATTGCCTCATCATGTGTAAAACCATGTGTGGGATGGGGATTTCTCCATCCCATATTTCTTAAATGGGAGAATTTTCGCTTCCTTTACTCCTATAAATAAGAGTTGAATTCCTCCTTTCTTCTCCACTTAAGTTCATCCTTCCTTCTAAGCTTCACTCCTTTTTCTCTTACGAATTGTTTTGAGTTCTTCCCCGAGTTTCTCTAATAATTATGAGAATTATTTGCAAGGCTTATTTCTATATTGGAAAAGAGCCTTCGTAGTTATTTTGGAAAAGATCCCTCATGAGGTTTTGGCCAGTGGGGTTTGTGTGGACTTGTCATAGAGATTGTCTTAGTTTGGAGGCTTATGCTAACGGAGTGTTGTCCGATTGCTCTGATGGATCTCTTAACACATCAAAGGAAGGAGCACATCAACTAGTAATGCTTATACTTATATGCTAGGTTTTTTTTAATAAGTTTTATAAACATAATGCATCTATATAACGTTTCAATTAAGATTATATTAATCATACCATGCTTAGTAGTTCCTTTTAGGTTATCTTAAGTTTTGAAATTCCGCCATGCCAGTTCTCATGTTCATTACTTGTCTAGATTAACCATCACCTTCTACCCATTGTCAAAGGCTTCTCCGCATAATTAAAGGAAAGAACACTAGCGGATTAAAGCTTGGAAAAGGTATCAGGGGACTGGAGGTTGGCTAGGGACTGAATAAGTATAAATTGAGGTGTTTTCTATCCTTTATATATCTTTTACCTTTGATATTTTGTGCTCATACATTAGCATTCTTTCTTTTATTTTATCTGCTTGAGAACCATCCTGAGCTGAGTATGATTTTACTCAGCATAGTCTGTGAATCAACTAAGTTCAGCACAAGCTGAGTGGTTTGTGTTTTAACAATTTTGCACTCAACATGTTTAAATCAGCATACATTGAACTTAACTAGGCTAAAGAATTTTAAATTATCAAAGAATAAGTTAATTTATCATTCAACTTCCTTATCGATTATATAAGCTAAGTTGACCAATAGTGCTATTAAGGCTTAATGGATCTAAGTTGTATCGAATTTCCTGGAAGAGCTGATCCAAGTGGTGACTCCGTAACTTAAGCTAGAGCTCATATCTTTCCAAAGCTTCTATTTCCTCCTCTTTTTCTTCGTAAAAACCTCACACCCCATCACACGGGTCCAATGCCTCACACCGTCCACGCGTGTTTGAAACATCATTTGCTCACAATTTCCTCGGACTCCACTAGGATCGATCACACCAAAAATAGGTTATAAGCGAAGGGAATTTCTATAATTAGGAATTTAACTTGTGACTTCGAATTTGGGGATTCGTCCCCGAGTATGATTTATCATGTGACCTCTCCTAGTATTAGAACTACATGGACCCCAGACCAATCAATTATAAGCACTTGCTCATCCTTAATTTGTTAGGATTTAAACCTAGGGCCTCATATGTGGGTCGAGTCATGAGGTTTATCGAGCTTCCTGAGTCCACCAATACCCTTCTAACTAGAAAGCCTTCAACTTCCATTTCTATTACAAGGGCATCCAAGTGAGGTGTCAACTTCAGCAAATGCAAGAAGGGGTAATACACCCCTTTATTTATGTCGGTGTTGTTAACTGGTGAGTTTTTCCTCTTCTTGACAATTGGTTCACCGCAGATGATGTTTATTATAGCCCTTTCAAGTTGCAGGAGCATCAAATGCTCTCTCATTTAGGCCTTGTCAATGCCTCTCTACGTGCTCATTTTGATATCTCCCTCCATTTGGATCAGCCAATAATCGATCCATCTTACCTTTAACATCTCGCCTATTTAGCTCCATTACAAAGTGATGACATTCTTCCATGTTGTACCCTTCCGACTTGTGAAAATTGCAATACATGTCGAGCTTCCCAAAAGGGCCTTGGTTTTGGTGGTACTCAATCGGCTACATGTTCCTCTTTATATAATGGAGGACTCCTCTCTTGTTTGCTCTCAACAAATTAAGATCCTTAAGGAGATCACATCATTGGTAATCTTATCACAATGGCTTTGGGGGTAGCATCTTTGACTAGGGTGGATTCTTTTTCCTTCCTACATGCTCTTGGACTGGTATTCCTCTCTCATGGGCCTCATATGTGACCCATTCTCTTGCATTCTGCATCATCAGCGCTTAACTTTTTTGTCGCTTTGTTAATAAATCTTTCCTTAGGTTTGCACTTTGACAGATACTCAACAATATGTCAATAGCCACATCTACACTATAGCCCTAAACTTACAACGTCGCCTTTTGGAACCATTCTACAAAATTTCCCAACGGTTCGTTCCTTCCTTGCTTCATTAGCTAGAGATCTTGGATTGTTTTTTATGGGGGAAGGGAAGTCACAAAATATAGCAGGAAGTCCTTCATCATGGCTTTCAAGTTCATAATTGATCCTAGCCTTTAGTTCTCAAAACATAATTACGTTGGCCCCTCTAGTGTGGTGGGGAATATGCGGCACAACATAGCATCGTCGCTTTGGTTGTTGCAAGGAACTGCCTAAAATTTTGTAATGTAGGGTAAGGTCACCGATGCAATTGTAATCTGTCAACTTTGGCCTTATAAAACTATCTGGATATTCAGCTCTCAAGATATCGAGTGAAAAGGGGGATTCGGCATCCTCTACTTCAGGAATAATCAGGTGCATCTCCATGTCGGTTAAGAGAGCCTTCACATTCTTCATCACATCGCCTACCCATTTCGAAGATAAGACATTCTCCATTTCTTCGATAGCCTACTTTCATGTTATGGTCTGGACTGATGTGCCCGTTAAACTTTTTTATTCTTTTAGAGAGGAGTTCACTTATAGCTATAATGAGTGATGGTGGGTTCTCTTTGATGCGTAGTCCTTCTACTTTCCACTTGGCTCGCACTCTCGTGGGCGCGTTTTGTTAGTTTTGCCTTTGCTAGCCACGATCGCTCTCTATTGTGGGTTGATCTAGGCTTTCCCATGCCTTTCATGCCCATCTCGGTTGTATTCGATCAGTTCCTTACTAGCTCAGTGATGCCTTGATTTGTTCTTGCTTTTTTCTTTTTTCAAACGGTTCTAATGTTGTCGAGGGCTTTAAAAGTGTGTAGTCTTGCGTGCTCCGCTCATAAACTAGATGCCTTTTCAAACTAGAGAGTCCTCGTGAGGCCGACCTTGAGTGAGTCAAGTTTGATACTTTTCACTCTAAATCTCCCACTTTGTTTTCGATCACCAACCTTGTTGCATTGAGCATGTTTACTAAATCTTCTACCACGCCCATCTTGTAGATTACTTGCTCATTGAATGTAGCGAGCAGCTTCATTTTCAGAGTGGCATTTGGTCCCATGCAAGATTTTATTTGAGAATCGAGTTCAAGGTAAACTACAATGTTAGGGATGACCTTACTAGAAGCGTCTACTAGTTTGGTTGGTCCCGAGGTATTGCCTCCCAAGTTTGAAGTTGTGATAGAGTTATCCTTTGAGATAGTAGAGGATTTTATAATGGATTTTTTCTACATTGAATCTTCCATTGCTTGAACTTTTTGCTAGGATTTGGTGATGAAGGATTGGGGAAGTGTTTTGCAAACTAGAAAAATGAAGATCAATGTGTTCGATCCACACTCACCGCACCATTTGATGTTGTGGGATTTGAATGTAAGATAACCTAGACAGGAAACAAACTGTTAGACGGATAAGTCAGGCGAGCCGACATAGTGACTCCGATACTCAAGTCAGTATTCGACATAGAGGGAAATGGTGGAGAATTAATGGAAAGAGTTAGTTACCTATGAATTTGTGTCATTTTTCCTTGTATAGAAGGTTGTGCAATGGATGGATGCCATGTGGCATGTGTGGAAATGGATGGGCTTTATCTGGTTAATTGGGCTTTCATATCCTTGCTATCAATCTCTAATTATTTTTCATATATCATGTTAATCATGGGTTAATATTAATGGACCTATGAATATGAGCTTATGTATTAAGTATCTTTATTTTATTGTAAATATATGAACTTTATAACCCTAACATGTTTTTATTAAACCGAAATTTCTTTTAGTTGTTCTTATAAAATATGTTTTATTTCAGTATTTCATATACTTAAACCTAATAATAGTTGGTTGATTCCTTTATTGTTATATTTTCAGTTTTGTTGTTATATTTTGAGTTTTGTTGTTTTATGTTGTGCTTGAATGAGATGAAAGATATATTATTATAGATGAATCATATGGACTTGATTTAGGAACCAAATTAGTTTGCTACTTTTGCTTTTTATTTTATGCTTTTTCTTGGAATGATGAATTGAATTACTTTGCTAGTCAATAGGAATGCAAGTTTAGTGGCTCATGCTGTTGCTCATGCTATGTTTTTAACGAAGTAACAAGGTTTTGGTTAGATGCACCACCTTGTGTTGTCTTTAGTTAATATAATCCATATTCCTACAAAATTATTTTGTTACTATAATTTTTATTTATTTACCATTGAAACAAATATTTAGTTTGAATTTTCTAATTTAAGTGAAGTATTGGAGAATACCTGACAAAGAGATAGAGGAAATATCATCATCGAATCATTAATGGATATGGAGAATTTTTTTCCTGAACCTCATTGGACATGGATATGGATATAGATATGGGAAATGTATTACTCACAGCATATAACTCGCACTTTCAACTTAATTATGTTGATTTCTACGTTAGGAAGGATTTATGGAGTTGATTTTACTTTGGGAGTTTAGTATGCATTATCACAATCACACATTCATGCGTCTAGGTTTGGGAAACATTTTCATATCTATTCATTGAAATCTTGTTTAAGCAAAATTCATACATATATATCTTTACATTTTTTTGTTGTGTCCGGTTTATTGAAATTGTTTGTTGGTGTGACATTCAATTTTCATCTCTTTAGTCTATAAAACATTCCATTAGTATGACAACATAATAGACCGCTGAGGATTGAAGTACATTAGTAACAAAATGTTTCACGTTTTTGTTATGTGTACACTGTTAACACATTAAACTTGAATTCATTCACCAAATAGGCAACAACTGAACACGTCAAACTTCGAATAGACAAAAATTGAACTGTTTAAACTTCAAATAAACAATTTCAATAATTCAAACATCAGAAGAACATTTAATTAATAAAAGAGAAACTATAAAAGTTTTAACTCGCTAAACTCTTCATAAAGTTGCTGATGTTTTTAAATAAATATATTGTATTATTGTAATAAGTTAATTTTTTTGTTAACGTGTTAAAAATTCATGTTTGTCATTTTGCTAGTCCCTTGAAAATTTGCATCCACTCCTATTTAAATATACAGTAGAATAAAGTACAGAATAAGGAAGACATGTACAACAAAATAAAACAAAACAACACAAAAAGGCAGGAACAAAAAAGGGGCCAAAAGGAATTTGTGCTCAAGGAGTGGTCACTGAAATTTTGAATTAAAAAAACTTAACTTTCGCAACAAAAGAAACAATTGCAATATTATTAATAAATTATGCATCGACAAAAATTGGTATTCTAGATAAGTAATCGTTCTTGATACATATCCAAAGACTGCATAACCTTTTCAATGAACTGCTTCTTGTGTAATCTATACCTGCACCATACCATTCAAACTCTCTTATAATAATTATTTACATTTCAATTTCTTTTTTCCTTAAAACGCATTCTGAACTCTAATCAATTAAATAAAGACTCGCAAGTAGTTCCGTAATCAAATTTTTTAAACACAATAGGTAAGTACCTAATTTTTTCATTTTAATATTAATAGCTCCAAACTCAACTTCATTTTTTGAGCACTAGTAAGTTGTAGGGTTTCAAATGATATGTGCTATACATACGCAAATGATAGATCGGGTTTAGAGCTGATTATTTGAAAATGAAATGATTAGGTATCCAATATGTTAAAAAAATTAGATCAGAAAGTCAATTAGGATTTCGGTAAAAGATGAACGAGTTCACTATGTATCTTGCAATATAAATGTTACATACTTGATTGCAGCTTCTCGAGGTCTTCTTACTTCCGGCATTGCATCTGTCACCACAAAAAAACGTTGCTCATATTACATTCTTGCATACAATTCTGTCATGTCTATGACTAGAACTGTAAGTGATAAGAACTGATTGGAGGAAAGGCGACAAGAATTAGAAGAAATAGGATGAGAAAATAGAGGAATTTGAGATAGAAAAGATAATAAAGGAGAAATAGCATAGAACTGATATATTTTTCATTGATACCTGTTGAGACAAGTGAATGAGAGAAAATATTTTGTCTTGTTGATTCTATATGCTGATACATACAGGTGGACAGAATGCAAACTAGGTAAGTAATAAAGAGGAATAAATAGAATTAATTCTATCCTAAAACTATTGCTGAAATCACTCCTAAACAGCTGTACATTCCTTTACACTCCCCCTCAAGCTGGAGCATAGATATTGATCATGCCTAGCTTGGTACAAATGTGATTAACTCGATTACCCAGTAGAGCTTCAGTAAATACATCTGCTAGCTAACTTCCGATTTTGACGTGTTGTGTAGAGATTGTAACGTCTTCAATCTTTTCTCGGGTGAAGTGACGGTCAACCTCAATGTGTTTTGTTCGTTCATGAAACACAGGGTTATTGGCGATGTAAACAGCTGCCCCATTATCACACCATAATGTCATTGACTTTGAGCAAATCTAATTTCTTCAAGAAGGTGCCGTAACCATACAAGCTCATATGTTGTTTGCGCCATAACCCTGTATTCAGATTCTACACTTGAGCATGACACCACTATTTGTTTCTTACTCTTCCAAGACACTAGATTGCCTCCAACAAACACACAATATCCTGTCATGGATCGTCTATCAGTAATATCACTTGCATAATCAGCATCTGTAAAACCTTCTACTATATGGTGACCATGGTTTTAATACAGAATTCCTCGTTCAGGCGTTCCCTTCAAATATCTCAAAATGTGAACTAGAGCATCCCAATGCCATGTTCTGGTAGAAGATACGAATTGACTAACCACACTTACAGGAAATGCAATGTCCGGACGATTGATAGTAAGATATTTCAACTTACCAACTACTCTTCTGTACATTTTAGGATTCTCAAGTAGATTTCCCTCTCCAGGTTTTAACTTCACATTTGGTATCATTGGTGCATCACATGTCTTTGCCTCAATCATTCAAGTATCATCTAGTAGATCAAGACAACATTTCCTCTGAGTCAAAAGGATACCCTTTTTATTACGAAGCACTTCAATGCCCTATAAACACTTCAATGAACCGAGGTCTTTTGTTTGAAAATTGGTGCTCAAGAAGGCTTTCAACTTTGAAATTCCAATCGTATCACGGGCTGTTATCACAATATCATCCACATACACCACCAATAAAATGCACCCTAAACTTGATGAAGTGTAGAAAACTGAGTGATCATAGGCATTTCTCTACAAGCCAAATTCAAGCATGACAGAACTAAATCTCCCGAACCACGCACGCGGAGATTGTATCAAGCCATACAAGGATTTCTGTAACTTGCACACCTTGTCCGACTCCCCCTGAGCAACAAACCCGGGTGGTTCCTCTATGTAGACTTCCTCACGTAAGTCACCATGTAAGAAAGCATTTTTCACATCAAGCTAATGAAGATCCCAACTATAAGTAGCAGCCAAAGAGATAAACAGTCTAATCGAGGATAACTTAGCAACAGGAGAGAATGTTTTAGAGTAGTCAATTCCATAAGTTTGAGCATATCCCTTGGCCACCAAACGAGCTTTTAACCTTGCTATAGAACCATTCGGATTCATTTTAATAGTGTAGATCCATTTACAAACCTACAAATGATTCTCTTCCATTGATTATAATTTTTACTCCCAATTAATTTCCTATCTGTGATTTTAGATGAGCCCACACTAATTTCAGTTACAATTTTCTTTTCAACAGCATCCCCCATTATGTTAACCCATAGTAACACAAACAATTGCAAAAAAAAAAAAATAATATCCAATTTGAACAGAACGTAATCTACCCCAAACAGCCAGTAGCAAATCAACCCGAAAATGAAAACTGACTAGATGAGTATGCCGGAAATACGAAACCGAGGCCGCCGGTAAAATTTCGTCGCCGGAAAGTATCCCACGAGCAACGCGTGTGGTTATCACCGGAATCTTTAGGTGGCGCGTGTGACTCTTGTTGCCCATGTTTTTCAGCAAATGCATACAAAGAGTGAACCCAGAGTAGTAAAATTCTTTATCTGTAGCCTCGATGATGACAGGATTGCAAGATGTGTATAATGGATTGATCTTTCAGCAAAAATTGATAGCATTTCCTTTGTGCTACTCCGAATGTGAACCATCACATTGCAAGAAGCTATCTTCGCACCAGATGACAATTCACATATATCATTAATGATCTTACAAACATCATAGCTTTCTTTATAATCTGCTCTTGAGATATCCCACTTCTGCACATGGGTAAATCAGCTCTTGACAAATGAACCAGCTGAACCATGAGACCCCTTTCAATGATTGTCCTTAGAACTCATAAATCCTTTGGTGGTTCTTCACATGAATAGGTTGCACAATGACTACAGTTTCTTTCTTGAGCAGAACCAAGTATCCAATATAACTATAATCATTGACCATTCAACAAACAGGTAAGCATCTCTATATTCAATTGCCTCATGGAATGCCAGATTGCACCCGAACAAGTGCCAGTGAAGCACCTAAGATTTTCAGGCATAAAGCTTTCAGCTGAATACATCACAGCCAGAGGATGACCAGTCGCAAAAACAAAAGAATCACCCACCCTACCAAGTCTCCACTTTGGTCCAGCCGCAAGAACTGGTTTCAATTTAAGGATGTTTGGTTTAGGTGGAATAGGAATTTTAACACGTCTATGTTCATAAGATCTAACTGTAAGTCTAGATTTTGGTAACTCCACAATATAATTAACTGGAACTTCTATAAGCAAGCATTTGTTTCAAACTGATTACTTGAAATTCAGAATTGCTGCTATCATTGTTTGAAACAAATTCAGCTCATTTTGTGATAGAAAGGAAGTTTGAGAATGGTGGAAAGACCCCATGGTTGCCTGCTTTTGCCTCGACATCGGAGAGGAGAGCTGCTGCACTTGATTGCACTCCACCGTTGGATTGATCTGTAAGAAATGGATATTACATTTGAGATTTTATCAAGTCATTGTTGGGTTTGGGCTTGGGCTTGGGCTTGGGCCTGGTTTTAGTTAAAACCCTAGCCCTTATCCCATACTTAAAAACAACTTTTAGCAGTCATCTTTTTCATTCCCTTAATCTTTGTGTGCCTCTTTTTCCTACATTTCTGCTTCCATTTCACTTTCTTCGTAAAAACGCCACCATCTTAGTCAGCAAATTTTCGTCCTTTAGATGTTTTCCAAATCCCATTTTTGCTTCTTCAGATTCTAGCCCCATTACATGCTCGATTAGCTCTTCGAAACCCACTCGTTTTGCTCCAGTTTGCAACGCCATTGCCAGCTCGTTTGGTTCTTCGATGGCCACTGATTTTGTTTCATATTTCGGCCCAAAACATTCAGTTTTCAATAGTATTTTCAACTGTATTTTCAATTTCTTCCCAGGTTTCTTCCAAAGCCTTTTCTTCTGGGTTCTCATTGTTTCCCATGGCTCATTCTGGATCTTAAGCTGACAACAAGTCATAAATGTTGCGTCCATCGAGGAGAAACATGGCTGAGGCTGCATCCTTACAAGATTGGAAGCATATCACAGCTCGAAGTTCAGACGTAGGGTGAAACATTACAATGTAATCCACTGAACCACAAGATGAGAAAACCTGATTCAAAACTTACTCCGAGATTGGATATGTCAGATTTTGAACAGTTACCCACAAACGCCGAGAAACGTAAGGCTCTGGTACCATTGCCATGTCTATGACTAGAAATGAAAGTGATAACAGATTAAAGTATTTTTTATTGCACGCAGCCGTTTGTTCTAGGGTCTGTTAATATACATACACATTTGTAATAAATTAGAGTTTTTAGAAATATAGCCGTTAGACTAAGCAAGGGTAAAATAGATTTTATCCTTATCAAGGGTTGATAATCAGTATATAAAGAGGCAATGATATCTTCTTTACTTCTTCAATTTGTATCAACACTCTCTGTAATCAATAGTATTTTCTATAATGAAACTGTTTCTTGTTTCTCTCTATCTTTCTATTGTTTTTATGTATTCACATGGTATCAGAGCGTAAACTCTAGCTAAGTTCAACACCATTAGAGTTTTATTATCCCTTGCTGCTAAGAATGGTTGGTTACTTGAACAATTAGACATTAATAATGTCTTTTTACATGAAAACTTAGAAAAGGAAACATATATGGAAGTGCCACAAGGGAATTCTACTATTGTTTTAACCCAATTTTGTTAAAGAAATCATTATATGGTTTGAAACAAGCTAGTAGACAGTGGAATTCCACTTTGACAAAGGCTTTAACAGATAAGGGTTTCCAACAATCCATGACAGATCCTTCATTGTTCATTAAAACTACAATAGGTACTTTCATCGCCCTTACTGTATATGTAGATAAAGTCATTATAGCCAGTGATAGTGAGGAAGAGAAAAGATTTAAAACATTATCTACATGCTTGTTTTACAATTAAAGGTTTGGGCAAAATGAAATTTATTCTTGGTATTGAGATTACTAGAAATAATAAAGGGATACATGTGTCAAAGGAAATACACTTTAGATTTGCTTGCAGAGTTTGGTTTTCTAGATTGCAGAGCAGCAACAACACCAATCACTACAGAAAAACTGGATCATTGTAAGACTAAAACACTAGAAGATAATAGCTACTACAGCAAGTTAATTGGCAAGTTATTATATCTAGAAAATACAAGACCAAATATGTCCTTTGCTATGTAACAATTGTCCCAATATCTAGCACTGTTTTAAAAGTCCACGCCTAGACCTTTACTTGAGGGTCGCCGCCTGACTTCGCCTAGCGCCTAAATCCTGTAGACTAGCGCCTAAGTCCGTCTAGGCCGATTCATCTTCGACCGCCCGACTAGCACCTAGAGCTGTTTAAAACACTGATATCTAGAAACACCGCACAAAGGACATTTGACAACAGCTCACAAGATCCTGAGATATCTCAAAAGCAAGCCTACACAAGGGATTTTCTTTCTAACAACAGAAGGAACACAGCTCAAAGCCTTCACAAACTCTGACTGGGGAAATTGTATTATAACTAAAAGATCCATCAATGGCTATTGCATCTTTATTGGGGATTCTCTTGTTTCTTGGAAGTCAAAGAAACAAAACATCGTTTCTAGAAGCTCTTCTAAAGCAGAAAACCGTGCAATAGCAGCGACCATGGCAGAAATTCAATGGCTAATTCTTTTGTTAAAGGACTTGAGGATTACAAATTCAACACCAGCACTTATCTTTTGTAACAACACATCAGCAATTCATATCGTCAAAAATGCAGTCTTCCATGAAAGGACTAAGCATTTAAATATATACTGTCACTTTGTCCGGTCTAAGCATCTTGTTGGCATCATTCACTTGATGAATGTTAGCACCAAAAATCAAGCAGATTTATTGACAAAACCATTACATGCTCTAGATTATATCAGACAGGTTGAAAGACCAGGTTTAGTTTTGATCCAATGATGCTCAGCTTGCGGGGGATGTTAATATACATACACATTTGTAATTAATTACGAGTTTTTAGAAATATAGCCGTTAGACTAAGCAAGGGTAGAATAGACTTTAGCCTCATCAAGGACTAATAATCGGTATACAAAGAGGCAGAGTATCTTCTTCTTTACTTCTTCAATTTGTATCAAGACTCTCTGTAATCAATAGTTTCTTCCACAATGCAATTGAATTTTGTTTCTCTCTATTTTTGTTTCTATAATGTTCACTGGGTCAAATCTTAATAGCTAAATTTCAAGAGAAGTTGAAGCAAATAAGCCAATTGTACAGATGTTGAAGTAGCACTTAAGTGATAAATTGAGCTAGAGAAGGGGAAAAATTTTAGCTTTTGCAGAATAGACCCCTAATTATTGTTAGATAAGATGAACCAAACTTTATTAAATGATAGCACGAGTTCGATGTTTGTCAAGAGTATGGAAGAGATCATATGGAGGATGGTTAGCACTTTTATCATAGATATAACCTTGTCCCTAAACACTCATTAAACTTCCAAAAGTTTCAGATAACCCCCTAAACTTGAAAAAAATGCATCAGTTTGCCCCTCAATGACATGTGTCGGTTTCTAGTTTGTTTGACATTACAAAGATTTATTTCTCTCTCCAACCAGAAGCTGACACGTAGAATTTGGGGAGGCAAACTGGTGCATTTTTTTTAAGTTCAAGAGGTTATTTAAATTTTTTGAAAGTTCAGGGGTAAATAAGCATATAGGGGTTCTCGATGCATTAGGCCTTTAAATAACATGGATACTAGTAAAGCGTATAAGGAACATTATATGAAAATAAACGGGTATTTACCAAGAAGGTTCTGGTCTTCGTTGGAAGTGGTGGAAAATTGAGAAAGCATCTGCTGGCATTCTTCTTGCAATTCCTTTGCAGCTTTCCTCTCTATGCTTGGCAATGGAGGCATATCTCCATCTGTCCATGTTGGCAAAGTTCTTGCTGCAGCAATAACCGCTCCATCAACAAATGAATCACCGCTGTTTGTTAACTGACCTGTCACATAATTTCCATTTTCATATATTTATATATTACAAGCTGTATGGTAAAAGTTTCACTCTAAATTGTATAATCCATACTGTCGTGATAATATTCTTCAGGAAGGCCAGCAATATTGAAGACTGACAGGAAAGAATCCAAATGAATCCTTGCACTGCCAGAGAACTGGATTGCATCCCAAGGATTCTGCAATAATAGGTTGCACTTATTATACAGCACTACTGTGGAATTTCTAGTCACCAAAACCATAAACGAGGGTCGATTTCATTCTTCAAAAGGTTTGTCTGTTCTTCAAGTTTGTTTTTTTAATATAATGCGTCTCAAGTGACATTTATCAGTATAAGAAACTGAATAATGACAACACGCCGAATCATGACATGTCAGTTATAGACTAAAATGACATCGAAGGTTTATTTTGAGCAGCTGATTCTCTATGATCCAAGTTGAAGAGCCAAAATGTTATTGAATGTTTGCACGAGATAGACATATCAAATATTAACAAACTTGAGAATAATAAGATTAGAAGTCAAAAGATGCAAAAGTTTAAAATGCACATAATGCTATAAGCCATATAAAGATCTTGAAGGCTTGAGGGAAATTACAACAGGAGATGAAAAGCCATATTGTTGTAGGAACATGTCATTCCTTCCTCCGTCCATGTAATTGACAGTCAACTGCCAAAAAAGAAAGCAAATGTAGTTGACTTTTACCGTTTTTGTATCAAACTCATTTATATTCGTAGTAAATTATTTGAAACATCTAATAATCAAAGGTCATTTTCAAACTTTTGATTCACAATAAAAGTACATGATGATAAATAAGTATGCAGAACCAAAAAATGTAGTAGTCTCAATAATTAATTTTTACATTAACCAGATGTGACAGTAGTTTATATTTTACACTAATTTTTTCATATACCACTTTGGATGTTTCAACACAATAACAACCAACTGTGAACCATTTCAAAATGAAAATTTAATACGGAAACGAAAGAGTACCTCTTCGCCTTTCATGATCGGTTGACCAGCATTTATCATCACCTCAAGCATTCGATCCCTAAATCGCCAATGGAAAAAACAGTTTGGCTGGAAAGAATGATTCAACATGTCTGCAAATATCGAAATTACAAATTAATATATCCAAAAAAGAACGACAAACTTATGGCATCTTTAGCATTGCTTCCTTCAGTCCAAATGTTGTTTTCCACATGCTTCCTTGGCATACCCTTTAGAAAAGCAAGCAGAAAACAGTGGAACAACAATCCCACACTCACCCTCAGTAATTTCAGATCATTATAAAAAAGGGCACATAATTATGAACCAAACGTAGTTAATAGAGGAGAAGAGGAGATGTGCTTATTTATTGACAAATGAAAAACAATAGCATAGCTTAAGAATGAGGCTTAAGTTAAGGAATAAGTATGACGCTTAATTTAATAATGAGTTTTGCTTATAATTTGAATCTGTATCATACAAATTACAATCGAACCACGTGGGAATGTCTTAGCATAATGAAGACTGAAGTTGTCACCTCTAGCAGTCTTAGCTTTGAGTCACATTTAGAGTGGATCGGAGAATTTTCGTTCTATATAATGAGCAATTACACATTATTTTAAAAAAAAAGTACCATCGAACCATTGCAACAAACAAGAGAAATGATGGAGATGAATGATTACCAGCATAAGGAACGAGCATGTTTGATTCTTGAACTAACGCACCAACTCTAATTTCCATGTTAATGCATCGTGATTGTGCCATACCAACAGCCCAAATAAATCTTTCTGGATCACGAGCAAGTCGCTTTATTTTTAGGGGAACACCTGAGTGCTTTGTGGTTCAACACATGGGAAAAGAAATGATTTTTAGAAGGTAAAGTCAATAGAAACAAGAGAGAGTAAAGTTAGAAAGTTTTCATATACCCAATTTCTTCCCCAAAATTCTAATGCTCGATTTTGTTGATTTTTGATAATTTTTGAAAGATTCTCATCCTGCAACTCCAAAAGATCTTCCTATAGAGCATAATGCATATCAAAGAGTATAATGATTGGTAATTCGCAGAACCATTGAAGAAATAATTAACATTATATGTAACTGAACTGAGATATAATGCCATAAAGAAGAAATGGTAAAATGCAGCACAAAGATGCACAGTTCCAAAAATTTAATCTTAATTTAGGAAATTATCTTCTATTGGGAACTATCTTTCAATTCATTGACATTGTTCTTTTTCTTGCCAATACAAGCATTCAACAATAGCTTAGTTCTGTCTAATTTTGTGAAATGACTTCTGCAGTCCAAATGTCCACTATCTTGCGCTTAAGCAATAATCTAACATTCAAAATCAATTAATTGAATCTTAACTAAAATAACTTCATAAATTCTCAAAATATGAAATTGACGCGAACTCATAAAGAACGTGAACAATTGTAAATTTCACATGGTAAATACACTAAAACACTAAAAACCATGTGAGATCAAATTTGATTGTATCAAATATAAAACTACATTGTTGTCAAGAGACACTACATTTTACACTGATGAATGAAGGTATTGTAGGGCTTTTTTGTCTTTAAATTTTCCTAATTAAAAAATACTGTTTAATAAAACAATCAAATCAACCATGAAACCTTAAAACCCTTAATATGTCAATACTCCAGTTGCACACACAAGACATCAACCTTAAGCCAGAGTTCAAGAACCTCACAATATATATTTACGCTTGCCTAAAGCTAAACCACAGCTATTAATGCATCAGCCAACAATGCATAGCAAAAGTTTAAGTCCGTGGTGTGAGAAAACATGAAAATAGAGGAATAAATTACACAGATACGAACAATTATTAGATCATCAAAAACCAAACACAATATTAGAATGGTACCTCTGAAGCTAGAAGTAAGCTAGTGGACTCATCCACACTAGGTAAGAAATCTCCATACAGCTGCCAAAAGTTATCTTTACAATCAAATGAATACAAAAGAAGGCATGCCAACCTCAAGTCCCAATCCAACTGGCATGGAGAGATAACTCATATGAGAAAATTAGCCAAATTGAAATGACAAAGATCACAAAGAAACAGAAGAAGCTTATGCAGAAGAAGTGAAACAACATTTTACTTTATGAATGAAACTGAATACCTCTGGATCGGTTGAGTTGATAATATCAAATATTGGATGATCAATCGGTATTATATCTGGAAAAAACATCCATGGTGGCTTCTTGCTTATGGTTAACATTAACTCAAGAGGAATTTCCATGATCATCTGTAAATTCCAATAAACAACCGCAAAACAAAAACATAATTCAGATAGCAGTTTTTTCTAACATTATAGGACCAATTATGAGAAAAAACAGATACAAGAGCACCGGAACATGAATTTTTTTTTATAATTGCTTATGACTATAAATATAAAGAGGTTGAACATGCTTGCTGGCAATTACACAGAAACCAAGACAGATGAAGCAACTCACCCTTGCTCGGGAAAGTGGCTGAACATCCTTGGAAGCATAAACCCCAAATCCATTTGGACCTTCCATAAATTGAACCCCATAAGCACGCATACTTCGAACATACCCAATCTTGTAAAAATCAGGGTCTGCTAATTCCAACTTTGAGGAAGAAATAATAAAGAAAGAAGTTATTTTATCTGAAGAAAAATAAACTTCTGAAAGTATCTATTGGGTGGTAATACAAAAGTCCAGTAGGCATGCATTTCGTCGAACGGTTCGAAGGCAATACCTCAGAAGGGAAAGATTCTTCCACTTTGGGAGGTTGTAAAAGAGGAAATTGAGAAATTTCTACAGAGGAAGCTTTAATAGGTCTCATAACATTATTACTGCTTCTCCTTTCTTTGTTTCTTCTAAATAGATATGTGGGTCTTGTTGACCTTCCATTGTTCAACTGTTTATTTAGTTATATAAACAAATAAACAATGAATCAGAAAATTGATATATTCTAAGCAGAAAAATCATTACATATATTGAGAAAGGAAGGACCTGAGAGACGAAGAAAGAATGAGTGAGGTGATGAAGAGCAACAGAGGAAGCCATTTAGCAGAGTTGCTATATTACAGTCCCATGTAAGATAACTGAGGAAGAAGTTTTCATAACTTTATTATCGACTTTGGAATTTGCCTCCGATAATATAAAATATGAAATTCCAATTTTACCCTACATTTTGTTTTTTTTTTCTTTTGTTTAACATGTTACATAGTACTGATTTTGCTCTTTTCGGGAAAAATAAACCCATATCAGAAGTGCCGCGTAGATAGCGCAACACATGCTTCATTCCATTCCAATGCCTTTTAGTAGGTGCAGAACTGAATCTTACTAATAGACTTACTGCAAAAGCTATATATGGTCTTGTACAATTAGCAAGGTATAAAAGTGATCCTATGGCACTTAGATATGGTACTTCAGGACCAAGTAATTCCTCACCATCTTCTTGTAGTCGAAAAGGATCTTTCTTTATATCGAGAGAACGAACAACCATAGAAGTGCTTAATGGATAAGACTTATCCATATAAAACTGTTTCAAAATTTTCTCTATATAAGATGATTGATGCAAAAGGATTCCATCGGTCAAATATTCAACCTGAAAACCAAGACAAAATTTCGTTCTCCCAAGATCTTTCATTTCAAATTCCTTTTTCAAAATATCAACAGTAATAGAGATCTCTTCTGAAGTCCCTATTATATTCAGATCATCAACATAAACTGCAATAATAGCAAATCCTGAATTCATCTTCTTGATGAAAACACAAGGGCAAATAAGTCATTTTTATATCCATTTGTCACCAAGTATTCACTTAAACGATTATTCCACATTCTTCCGAATTGCTTTAAGCCATACAAAGATCTTTGAAGTTTAATAGAATACATTTGTTGAGGTTTGGAATCATATGCTTCAGGCATCTTATATCTTTCATGGACTTTCATGTAAATATCATTGTCTAATGATCCATATAAATAAGCTGTTACCACATCCATTAAATGAATATCAAGTCCTTCAATGATAGCCAAGCTTATCAAAAATCTAAAAGTGATTGTATCCATTACCGGAGAGTATGTCTCCTCAAAATCTATGCCAGGTCTTTGTGAGAAACCTTGTGCCACAAGTCTAGCCTTGTATCTCACAATTTCATTCAACACATTTCTTTTCCGTACAAAAACCCATTTATATCCAACTGGTTTCACATCTTCT
>CATIWQ010733982.1:0-10529 GCA_949673415.1 Euphorbia schlechtendalii | reverse complement strand
GATATAATAATAGTATTAATGTAACTATAATATAATAATATTTTTATTTATAATCATAGTATTAATTAATTAGAAAATGTGATATGGAATAATAAAATAAAAATATTTATTAATTAAAACAATTATTACGTTTTTGTAATCCAATAATGAGTGATAATTTGAATCCAAACTATAATATATTATAATAATTATTATTAGCTCACGTGTAATTGTAACAATAATTATTATTTGAATAACAAAATTTTAATTAAATAAATTTACGTATTATAAATTTTTTTATTATTAATGGTATTAAAATTGTTTTATTAATTATTTTATATAGATAGTTATTAATAATAGTATTTGTAATGATTATTAATAATTTATTTATTTTTATATTTAGTGGGTTTTACTATTATTTTAATAATTAATATATTTATTATTAAGTTCAATTAAGTTCAGGTTCATTAAGTTCAGTTAAGTTAAGTTAAATTCAGTTCAGTTAAGTTCAGATTTCAGAAGTTGAAGAGAACAGGGCCTAAAATTATTTTGACTTTTTCTGGTAGTTCCATGAAAACCCCTAAAGAATATGTTTTTTTAGAATTATGAACATTTAATTTTTGAAATATCTGGGGTTCTTTCTTCACTTTGAGAGGAAGATGTGACCACTAGAGCAAGTGTAATAGTTAAGAATATGTTTGTATATCTTGTCTAAGCAAACATGTATGTAGTACAAGAACCCATGGGTCATGATTGCACAGAACATGGATTCAAAAGTTATCGGATTACGTGAAAAATTGAATTAAACGGATATCAAATTGGATAACTAACACATGTGCCAAATAAACAACTTGTCCACCTTAAAGATCAAACGAGAAAATTAGATATACCAAAGTGCCAAATATGCTCTTTTGCCTTGTTCAAATACTTATATTCATGTTTTTTGTAATATTAAAATACAGATATACTCTTTAACCAATTAGAAAATGTGTTGAAATGTACAATTCATTGTTATTGTATTCATTATGACCATAATCTGCAATATGCATTCACCAACCACTTTAAGAAACGGATAATTATTATAAAGAAAAATCATGTATTCCCTAATTAGGACTATATGGATGCGTATCTGAAATGGTTTCTACTGAGAATCAAATACTACAATCAACATTCGCCTGAGGAACATTAATTACGTTAAACTTAGGTAGTAGGTATACAAATTTATTAATGCAAGTGTAGTTTTCGTTGATAAATCAAAATTAGATAAACGGGGTTACTCAATGCTTAATTGGTTGTCCAAACAAAATGAAGCACTGAAAAGATGTCTTCAAATAAAAATCATTCGAATAAATAAAGCTTGATGAATAAACTAATGCAAAATCATTGTGACTCAAATCCAGCGGAACACTCAAAAATAAAGAATGTTATGTATTAGGAGTCCTTAGTTATAAAGAACATAATATATAAATGAATTGAATTTTTACCAAAAGGTTCCAAATGAACACCAATAGCAATATGATGTCCAAACAATTCAACAGAAAGGGTTCAATGTAGCGGAAACTGTACCGGGCTAAAATTGTTATTGATGAAGCCAAACAAAATCGGTTTCGGTTTGGTGGTTTGCAATAAGTTAGATCAATCGCAAATGGTCTTATTTCATTTCTTGTACAAGGATGGTCTATTCACACACACTGCACAACACTATGAAATCCATTAATAAACAATAGGTATATAAAAATTTAATATTTGTTTGCTCTAAAAAAAGGTCACACGAACTATAAAATGTATATATATATTCCAACATATAAAAATAATGGCAATGGGTGGCACTAATAATAACTATTTCCATCAAGATCCAACTAAGCATCAACAAGAAAGGATTTACATTACATGGTAATTAATTGTATATGGACAACTAATTACCTGACTGAATATGGAGATGGGCTCAAAACCACCAAAATTGGCAAGTAAATTATGCAGCTTCAGCTTCATTACAGCACAGATCAGAAGCAAGCTTCACCACTCCCCACATTGGTGCGTCATTCTATTCCAACCAAACCAATTTTGATAAGATTAACTATTGATCACGCAATAAGCACCATTTCCCTTACTAGCTAACATCCCTATTGAAACAAACGTTGTCATCAAGACCCTTTTCACCAATTTCAATGTAATTCAGACACACGAGAGTAGAGCAAGGACCAGATGTGCCAAATTATAATAGGTTGGGGGTAAATGGGTAATTGGTTGATATGTCACTGGCCAAAGGGATCTTTATGAACAAACTTTTGTGCAAGTCAAAGATTAACCGAAACCATAAGTAACAACTACCACAGCAAATTCATCCTTATATTAGAATCAAGATGTTACTCTTTCTAGCATCTTAATTAACCAACCAAGTGTGAATTGTTGCACAATTCAGTAGCTGTTATTATTGATACAAGGAGAAAATAACTCACCAGATATACAACATCAAACGCTTTGCCATAGCTAGGAAGATTATTTTCAATATTATCATTCCTGGCAGGAAAATAATAATAATAATAACAATAATAATCAGTAATAATCATGTTCTAGAATTAAGGTATTTTAATCCACTAAGGTAAACAATGCAGCAACTAGAATGCCTCCCACTCTTAGTTATTACAAGCACATGGATGGTATAAAGGATAAGAAACCATTATTTACCCTGTACTTGGAAAAGTTTGTCCTTAGTATACATATACTAGATTCAAACGAGATAAAATTTCTTCTTTTCGCAATGACAAGTTTTTTCATTCAAATTCCACATCGTAAAAGTATTTTCTGGATATGGCCATCAAAATCAAGACAACTATGTTAAAAATGAACCCAGAATCCAGATCAAAATTCTTGGGCAGATTCAAAACAGCAATTTACATACCCATATGATATGAATTGTTACTTGTGCTCACATGGTATGGTATGAATTGAGTAATGGAAGTGCAGAGAGAGATTTAAATGCATGAAACACTAGAACTATGAATTATATACATACCCATTCACCTCCATTCCCCATCCCAAAAATATTAATCATCCATGTTACAAGATTGCAATGAACTTTGGGAGTTTTTACCACATTACAACCTCATTTTGACCATCAACAGTGAAATAATAAGACTTGAATACTATTTGACTTCCATGGACCATAACGAGTTAGCCCATAAGCTTAGAAGTTAGAACATTAACAAGAACCTATATTTAATGCAGAAGTTGACATGATAGATATAAAGCATAAAGGCAATCAGGTTTAAAAACTTACAAGAACCCGACAGAAATTCTAGTCTCGTAGTCTAATCCATCGGACATTCTCAGGTCACCAAGGTGATCACCAAGAAGAAGTACATTGGTTCTCTTCTTCACTGAGGCACTCTCATCAATTGGCCCATCATCATCACCGAGATGTTCATGAACAGGAGCAGCCATGTCAAGAGCATGCTCATTTTTATTTAGACTATGAATTAGCTTCCCTGTAATGTAACTTTTGTATTAGAACAATTCCAACCACAACTTTTATAATACGACTTCAAAATTGTTAGACAAAAATGATTATAAGATAACATTACAACATGATCCTAAATTATCATATTCCAAGCACTTCATGATCACAAAACCAATAAGACTAAATTCAGCTCAGTGTTGCACATCACATGTCAGAGTTCTCAATGAAAAGACATCAGCCGACACATGAACTCTGCAATTTCTTGCGAGTTATGTACTAATCAGGAATTATAATTACACCAAACATACAGTTCCTAGAAACTGATTCAAACAAGTTCCATGTAGGTTTCTAAATACCTTTAAAAGAGATTAGGTGACCATTTTCATCAAACACCATCTGGTTGGAGACAACCTTAACATTTTTGAAAGACTTATGAACTTTCTGCCTCAAGACCTGCAACAAGCGTACTTGCATAATGCACAACTATGCGAATTGCAAACAAGATTTGAAATTTAGGGCTGGTTATATTACAGTTAGTTTAGTAACTTCTATGAAGCATGCTGATTCACTTACCTCCTCTATGATATCTGCTAGCCCAGCTGAAAATATGAGAACAGGAATATCTTTTTCCTGAAAATTTTAAAGGCATGAAATATGGATGAGTAAATCGACATGATAAACCCCCTTCAAATTGTTCAATAGTTGACAAACAACCATTAAATCATTGTCCGCAAGTGTCTTAAAGTGAAAACAAAGATAGAACTGTATAAGTTCCATCTGCTATAGCAGGGTCAAAAATAAAATACATAATGCATATCATTTCCATAGATATTTAAGATTAAAAATGCTTTTGAAAGCTGAGATTCACCTCTAGATACTCAAATAGTTCGACAACGCCCTCTCTAAAGGCAATAGCAGAATTAGCAACTGAATCTTTAATTGCATCCAGTGTAAGCCCCCCTTCAATAAGAAGATTATGGGTTTTTCCCCACCTAAAACAATAAAACCAGTTTCTTTATAATTCATACATAAAATATCAATCAACAAATCAAATGAAATACTTGGAAAAATGTAATGGTTTGTCTTATACTTGGTTCAATGCTTGAATATTAACCTTAAACTCCAATTAGTCACAGTTGGCACCTTAATTTTCGAATTAGTTACATATATACCACTACGGATAAATCATCACTAAATGAAAGTTCAGGCCCCTTATGTGAACTAAAAGTAGCATTTTACTGACAGTACACAATCAACATATGAATTAAGCCTAGCAAGTTGAAGAGCAGATACATGAGAGGCAACTAACCATTCTTCCATAAGCTTGGTTTTCTCTTCAATTGGAATAGTAGGGGAAAATTCAAGAGGGTGATAGTATTCATATAATGCCTGCCTTTTAGCATCAAAGTCGGGATTCCCCTGCCTCAGAATGCCGTGACTGCCTAATTGAAATCACAGAAAGCACTCTCAATCAACAAAACTCCCCGATTAAAAATCAAAAGAGAGTAAAATTCCAGAAATATACTTTGGCCACGACAGCCATTGACAAAATACTTGGTTAATGTTGCATCAAAATCTGCAATCACCTGAAATTAAACTCAGTAGGGTGATCCCGTGGGTAAAATATGAAATTCAAAATATCAAAAAGGGCAAAAACAGAAAAGAAAAACAACGAAACCTGTAGCTTAGAAGGACCAGCCATACGAATTGCGGAAATCTTGTTTAGAAGGGAGAGAGGATCGTCAACTACTGTAACTTGGGAAAGATCACAAGCATCGATACTCATTTTAGTGGTAAAATTAAGAGCAGAACACCTACAATCACAGACAAAAAGTGCAAATGAGTGAGATTTTGGAAATGTTGAAGAAGAAGAAGAAGAAGAAGAAACCTAAAAGGATTTAGAAAGAGCCGTTGAGCAGAGAAGCGTGGAGGAAGCGCTGCTGCAATGGTGCTCAAACTCATCTTAATATTGGATCTCTCTTTTTTGTGAAAATTTTTGGGGCCCAATTATAATTGGTCTCGCTTGTGGCCCCAATTATATTTGTGGTTTTTGTCACAAAAAAAAAAATAGTTTTAGTGGGAAACTCTTTTTGAAATACATATAGCACAGTCTACATAAATAATTAGCATTAGTATGATTCAAATAATTAACTCGCAAGTTTTACATTCTAAACTATTTTTATTTACATTTTTAAATTTTTTTTTTAAATCTAATTTCTTATTTTTTATTTATCTCATAAACCGTTTATTTTTTCAACATACCGCTTTAGAATATTTTCTTCATCTTTATGTTTCCCTTCAAGATAAGATCCATGATGCTATACTTTTTCCGAACTTTTTTCACCGATACATATTTATTTTATAGTTCTATTATAGTTGTTACATAGTTAAAACACAAACTTAATTAAATACAAATTAATATAACATAACTATATCAATTTGACATATTACAAGTAAACTATAGCAAAAATATAACATAATTACATCAATTTGAATTAACTATAAGATAACTATAAAATACGATTTTGTTATATTGAATATATCTATAAGTAAAATATATGGTAACTATAAGATAACTATAAAATATGATTTTGTTATATAAAAAATAAATTCAAATACAAAAAATAAATAAAAACACATAAATATAACATGTTTGCATTAATTATAAATACTATAAATAAAGTATAATAAAATCATGGTAAAAAAAATACCAAAAATTACGTTGTTTTGAAATAACTATAAAATCCGACGAGGTTATCACAAGGTGGTAGAAATGTAAATTCAAAACTTTAATAATATACTTTTGACAATTAAATTAAGTAATAGATAAAAAAAAGTAATTATTTATACTAAACATTGTATTTTTGTGTATTTCTCATACATATATCCTTTCAGTTATAAAATACATATATTTAGGACTGTAAACGGGAACGTAGAAGGGATACAAAGTTGAGAACCTATATGGGAGATGCCATTGTTTGACTCAATGAACAGTATATTAAAGACTATTCAAAACTTATTCACATTTAAGATTCCATTTCTCTCTTGATGAGATTTGAACCTGAATCCCCTACCACATACTCCACCTTTGTTGCTAACTGAGTAATACTTCTTAGGCCCTGTTATTTTCAACCTATTCATTAGTTAATTCAGTTTAGTTCAGTACTTATAAGTATTGCATACCTATAAATTTATAGTGGCTAATTCCTCGACACATCAAGGCGAATAGAATTGTTTTTCGGAATCTCTAAGGATGTAATGTTTTGGTATATGCAATAATCATGATTAGTTAAAAAAGTACATTTTATTTTTTTTTCTATAACCTACAAATCAACAAGGGCCTTACTCCTTAATTTTAAATCATCTATGACAATGTGGTATGCAAATGCTATGCATAGAGATGTTAACAAGCTCAGTGGCTCGCAAACAGTTCAAGATTTGATTGGGTCAAAGCTTGGTCAGTGCTCGACTCGAGTTCGAGACGGACTCAAGATAATTAACAAGCCAAGTCAAGCATTCTAAGATTCGGATTGAAAGCTCGCAAACCTATTTGTATAATTTTTCTACTTATTAAACTTGGGAAAAAGAAATTATATAATTGGTAAATAATAATTATTCGTGTATAATTGTTCGTAAAATAATGATTTTATTATCATTTACTACTTACTTGACGGAAGATGATGAGAATGGACATACTCCACAAGAAATCCTCCTTTCAATTTCCTAGAATTAGATTATTTTATTGTTGATCTAATTTATTGACTTTATGTAACCACATGTTCATGTTTTTTAGTTCATATTTTAGTCTAAGTTTTTTTGGATTATATATTTAAAATTTTTATCAAAATATTGTATTTGGAAAATAATAATCCAGAATTTAACCCAAGTAATTAAGGTTTGTTAAGGCTCGCAAGGTTGAGCCGAGCTTAAATGTTATAAGTTCGACGAGCTTGAAACTAATATAAGTCCGATCATTTTCATTTACGAGCTGAGCCTAGCCAAATTCCATTCGATCTTGGTTCGGCTTTTTAATATCCCTGTTATAACCTTCTTTGTATATTATTTGACGAAATTTATTAATTTTAACCAAAAATTGGATAATATCATCTGAAATAAGCAAAACATAATTTTATTGGGATTTGGGAATAGGGAACCTGGATAAGCCTCGTTTGGTTTCATTGTTTTGTTATTCAAATTTCGATTATCATTTATTTACTTTGATTCTTTATTCTGGTGTCAATTGCTCCAAAACAATAAGTTTTTTTTGAATTTGCGTCTGGTGTGCATGCTGAATTATGATTCTCAGTACAAACCAATCCTAAATTCTTTCTACTATTTCTCTGTTGCCGAAACCTGTCTGTACTTTCTGATAATGTATTTTTCAGTCCTCTTCATCCCGAATTGCTACTAAGGAGGTTTTCCTGAGAGCTTAAATTGGATTTTTAGCATCTTCACCATTTCAATTCGATTGCGGCCAGCTCATGATTTTAGGGGTTTCAGTCTACTTGAGACGTACAATAATATTGAAGGTGTGATTTCCAATTAATTCACTTCTGTTCTCGACTGTAGTTTAATTGGCCTTCCCGTTAATTAATTGTTGCTTCCTTAGAAGTTTATGGGTTCATTTAAACAATTGTCTGCCCTTACAACAAATCATGATTACTGCAGTTACATGTTTAGATGTTGGTAGACGTGTTCTGACTTTTTGAATTCAATTGGTGCAGTAGAAGTAGTTCATTTGCATTCTTGTTAAATCCCCAAAGTAACTTTCAGTTTGTTGGTTTACAAGGTACTTGTGCGGGTTAACAGTTTTAGTCTTGCTTTCTACAAAAAAACATGTAGTTCGTGCATCAACTCAAAGGAAGTGAATAAACTTACTAAGCTTATATCGGATACCTAAATTCACAAGCAGCTATTTGCATTCGCCCACAAATAATACATACGCACTTGTGTTGTTATCTATCTGCTATGTTATGCTGTTTTGGGATCTGGTGTACTAAGTGTATAAATCTTTGTCTTCTAATATGCCTATCAATAGATAGTCTATCTTTTATTCATCTTCAAATGATTGTCCATATATCCTACACTGGTCTGATTTAATGTTAGTATGCATATATAAATGTCTGCAAAGGTCAATTAGTATATCTGTGATATGGGTGAACTATTGATGGTAAGACTTCACTTATCTCCCGTTATTTATATTTATGTGTGTAGAAAGTTAAAATTGTGTGATTTAAAATATGGATCATGTTTACATTTTCTTTTCCATTTTCACTCCAATTTATCAGACATAATGTAACTAAAGTGCATGAATAGTGGTGGGAATGTTTACACATATAGTGTTGTAGACTTATGTCTTCGTGCTAATAATTTGTTGAGTTCCTAAGTACCACGAAGACTCCTAATGATTCCACCATTTCATTTCAGGAACCTAAATTCACATTATTTATGGTATATAGTTTAGTAAGAGCAAATATATAATTTAGTTGCGAATCTCTATTCACTTCCATTTTTCTATCTCATGCATAGCCTTTGTGAATTTTTTGGCATTTTCTTGCCAATTTTTGAGATTGTGGGGATTGAACCCACAACTCACACCTGTTAAATTTTTCTAATGTACAGGAAAAGGTTTCATTCCCTTTGTTAGTGTTTTTCTTTAAACCCATTACCCCTCAGCATCCAGGCTATTGCATTTCCTTCCCGTATGTCTCCAAAGCGCTTCTTTTATCTTGTATCTAATACCCTTCTTCTCCATCATCCGGTGCTCATTCCTTTCTTTGCCGGCATTTCATCCTCTTCTCCGAAGTTCTTGTCTTCCTCATCAGCGTGGCCACTCATGTTGGAATTGTTGATGTGCCCTAGTTCTAAAAGCATTGGTTCATACAGTGTCACATTATAAAGGCAATAATCTACTGCATTTATACCTTGTGCTATAATATGAGTAGAGTATCCATTGATTGATAATAATAAATGTCCCAAGTTTGTTTTAATCATGGGAATGAATGAAACAAAAGACTTGTATGTTGGATGATCTATAGCAATGTAGTTGCTATGTCACTTGGTAAAGTAGATCATGAACATGGGCACATGTTGATAACATGGGGCTGGATCGATCCACACAGCAAGGTCACATGGTTGTATGTCATAGACAATTTGCTGAGTAGGTCTCAGTTGTCCTCGGACTTGATTTCAACTTGTTACGGATGTGGAATTGAGTATGCTGTAGTATATTACTAATGGGTCCTTAAATATTGGATTACAAGTATGGGTATGCTCGGTGTATTTCATGATCACATTAGTAGTAGTGTTGAAGTGATAAGATTGCCATTCGATTTGATAAATCGAAATGAATCACCGGTCACTTGATGAATAAAAGTGATAAGGACGTCCAATAAGTCGTTGACTTATTTTATCATTTTATTTTAGATCAAGAAATACGATGAACTACATAAGAGGTGACAAGCACCATACCTCTTGTTCATCATATTGATGTCAGCTGGCAAAGGACTTTGTGAGATAACTACTGGGTTCAGTATCTTTAATAGACGGCTGTATTCTGTCCCAATTGGGGGCTGTAATGGTTTGCTAGAATCCGCTTACATTCTATGGGTGAATCTCATTGCCAACATATGGACAGACCCAAAGGATCGTGTGCAAAGAACTACTGATCTGGGATTTCTTGTACATGTAATGTTACAATACTTGATGAAGAATCGATTATTAATTAATTGGCATGTTAAGTCAATGTAATTGAATAATCTATATAACTCCAAGAAATTAATTTAGCTAATGGTATAATATAATTTATTCTATATTATTCATTAAATTAAATTAAGTCGATTAAATTGTATTTACATATGGTATTTGTTTAATTGACAACTAATGAATTCACATGTTGAATAATTTAATTGAATAAATTTAATCATAAAGTATTGCATACTAAAATTATTAATTGACTAAATTTAGTTAATTAAATTAATTTGTAGTATGATAATTTATTTGATTAAATTGCAATCTTTAATTTTGTCTATGGGTTAATTTGTAAGATATGGAAGTTGACAATTAAATTTGTTTAAGGAATTAAATTATG